>CABHPR010147792.1:44119-55705 GCA_902168415.1 Peromyscus melanophrys | reverse complement strand
TTGAACTCAGAGATCTACCTGCCTCTGCCTCCTGAGTGCTGGAATTAGAGGCATGCATCACAATGCCCAGCAGAAAAAATTATTTTCAATAACTAATATATGTTTAAAAAGTTGTTCTCTGACCTCCAACTGTGTGCTTCTGTGGCACATGTATTCATTCCTGTGCTCAAACATGAAGTAAGTGAATGAAAAAACATGATTTAAAAAAAAGTCAAGACAGCCAAATAATGACTCTGTCACATGGTTATTAGTAGTAACTCTTACTTAGGTCTACAATGAAAAGAATAAGTCGGTTAAAATATATATATATACACACAGTTTGAAGCAGAAAGAGATCACTAGGAAACTAAATGTTTGAGTCAAGGCTTTTGTTAAAAGAAATAAAGAGAGGGATAATTTGAAAGGGAATAAAGGCAGGGGTGCTCTCAAGGCAAGACCCACCCAGCGTAGCCTCTAACTTGTATCAAATGAAATGACTAAGGAATGTTCTGCTCCTAAAAACTTCAACTAAGGAAAGCTTAGACAAACATAACTCAAGGAGGAGGCCAAGTCCCATTCCAAGAGGGCAGATAGGCAGTAGCTTCAGCCACATGGGTCTGGCTTTGAAGTTCATGGTAGGATACGGGAGTAAAGGGGCTGTGGAATTTTCCTCTGTGACTAAGGAGAGCTACTGAGGCCAGGCAATGTGCAGCAGGGGAGTTCCTGCCTGAAGGCCCTGAGAGCCCATTTTGTGAAGTTGTGAAAGTGAAGCCTGGATAGTGTTGGAGACCCCAGAATGTCGGAGATGCCAGAGCCTGGGATGTCTGCCAGGGAGCTGCATGTAGGGAATGAAACCAGCCCGAGAGAGGGAAATGTGTGGCAGTTTTGACATCAGACATGAAGTAACACATTTTGGTCTTGTTTTTGTCTAGTATTTCCTCAGGATGCTTCCATTCCTCCATTTTGGGATGGTAATGCACATCCTGTGACATTGTATGTAATTTGTTTTTTGCTTTTACAAGGGGGTTCCATTAAGAGATTGCCTTGAGTCTCAGAAGGGACTTTGGTGTAAACAGAGGCAGAGTTTTCTGTCCCAACTGCCTGGTCCCAAACAAACACACAAAAGCTTATATTAATTACAACACATTCGGCTGATAACTCAGGCTTATTACTAATTGCTCTTACATTTAAATTAACCCCTTTCTATTTACCTATGTATTGCCATGAGGCCGTGGCTTTACCCATCCTCTGGCATCTTGTTTTTTGGGTGGCTTGCTCGTGTCTCCTGACTCCGCCCCTCTTCATCTGAGTCCTCTGTTTGATTGTTCCACCTAAACTTATCCTGCCTTGTCATAGGCCAAGCAACTTTGTTATTAACCAATGAGAGCAACACACATTTACATGTATAGCGTACAGAAGGATCATCCTACAGCACTTTGGACTTTTGAAGTTGGACTAAATGCATTTTGCATTATGATTTAGCCAGAAGAAGCCTATGAAGGTGAGGGAGTGGAGTGTGGTGTTTTGAATGAGAATGGCCCTCATAGGCTCATATATTTGAACCCTTGATCCCCAGTTTGTGAAACTTTTTATGAAGGATTAGGAGGTGTGGCCTTGTTGGGTTAGGTGTGTCACTGTGTGTGGGCTTGGAGGCTTCACAAGCCCAAGCCATTCCCAGTTGGCTCTCTCTGTCTTGTGATTATATCTCAAGATGCTCACTGAGCTCTCAGCTAATGCTCATGTCATACTCGCCGGCCCATTGCCATGTCCCCTGCCACTGTGCTCATAGATGCCAACCCCCCTATAATTGTAAGCCCCAAATAAATGCTTTATTTCTTTTTCCTAATTATTTCTTTTATTTTTTTGAGATTATATCATTTTCCCTTCCTTTTCCTCCAAATGATTTTTTGAATAAGTTTTTTTTTCCTGGTGTCATATCACAGCAATAGAAAATTAACAAAGGCATTTACTTTAAAACTTTTCATTTTATTATCATTAATTTGTCTGTCAGAGTTCTAGTCAGGATTCTCTGAGTAACAGAACTTATAGAATGAATCTCTTTCTATACATAAAGAAGGGTTTCATTAGAATGACTTATAGGCTGTGGTCCAGCTAATCCAACAATGTTGGCTATGAACAGAAAGTCCAAAAATCCAGTAGTTGTTCAGTCCACGAGGCTGGATGTCTTAGCTGGTCTTCAGTATATGCTGGAATCCCAGTGGAGTAGGCTCTAATGCATGCTGGTGAAGGAACAGACTTGCCAGCGAGGCGAGGACAAGCAGGCAAAGAGCAAAAACTTCCTTCTTCTATATCCTTATACAGGCTTCCAGCAGAAGGTGTGGCCCAGATGAGAGTTAGGTTTTCCTAGGTTAAAAGATCTGGATTAAAGGCATGTCTTCCTACCTCAAAGATCTGGATTAGAAGTTGATCTTTCCACCTCAAATTAAGCAAAAATCCCTCACAGGGATTTTGGGGGTTTTAGTTCATTGCAGATGTAGTCAAGTTGACAACCAAGAATAGCCATCAAAGTGTCTATGTACAGTATCTATATATTTGCATACCATGATGCATATGTGGAGGTCAGAGGGCAACTTTCATGAGTTAGAATATTTCCTGTCACTTTTACATGGGGTCCTGGGATCAAATTCAGATGGTCAGGTTTCTGGTACCCAGGTAACAGATTCTTGGTCCAGAGCTCTTCCCAAGACTTTTCCAAGCCGGGCACGGTGATGCACGCCTTTCATCTCAACACTCAGGAGGCAGAGACAGGCAGATGTCTGTGAGTTTGAGGCCAGCCTGGTCTGCAGAGCGAGTTCCAGAACAGCCAGGGCTACATAAAAGGACCCTGTCTTCAAAACACCAAACAAACAAACAAAAACAAAATCCTTCTCCAACTGTCCATCAAGGCCCTGCTGTCACCAGAGAGCACTTTTGGCAGCTGGTACTCCTCATAGCTTAGGCAGGGATCAGGGATAGGTGGTGCCCAGTGTTCAATGACAGAATTCTCAGTGCGCTCTTGCACATCTCCCTTGGGCCCTTGCCTTCAGCAATGGGAGAAAAGGTTCCTAGAACTCTTCAGAACTGCTGTCATTGTGGCGCAGTTTCCCAAGGGACTCCTGCTTGCCACACAGTGACAGAGACAGGATTCGTTTCTCATAGTGTTCAGTCAGTGGGTAGGTCTTTGGGTCTCTCTGTGGTGTTGTAATAGGAGTCTGTCATCTCCTCGGCAACCTTCCCTTCTTCTTTTGGTACTTTGCCCCCAAGTTTGGAAGAGATGACCACCCCCTACCCCCATTTCTAGCTCACGTTCCGACATTTGAATGTGGTGTGTCCCTCAAGTCCCGTGTGTAGGTTTGGTCCCCAAGTGGAACCTTTGAGAGGTGGGCCCACTAGGAGCCCTTAGGTTGCTTGGGTAGGGAGGATGTCACTGAAGAGTATTTTGGGGCCCTAGTCCATTTAGTTCCCTCTGCTCATTAACTAACTGATAGTTAGGAGCCATGGTGTCCACTACCACATCTTCTCGTCCCCTTCTGGCACCTGCTCCCAGATGCTAATCTTGGAATAGAAGCTCAAAACGGGGCCAGAATGGATCCTTCTTCCTTATGAGGTAATCACCTCAGGTGGTTTGTAGAGACAGAGAAGACTGACTAATGTAGCATGTGAGCTGGAAGGGACTGGCCCAATCTGACCACAGAGATCCCCAGGGTAATTCAGAAACAGACACATGACCTGAGCTGGACACCTAAGACTCAACACAAGGTTGATGCTTTTGGAAAAAGTGTTTTCCTGGGCTGAAGGTGTAGCTCAGTTGGTAGACTGCTAGCCTAGCTTGCCCAGAGACCTGGGTTTGATCCCCAGTTCTGTGTAAACCACCTGTGGTACACATGCCAGTCACCTCAACACTGGAGAGGAGAAAATAGTAGGGAAAAAGAAGAAAGAAATGAAAAATGTATTATTTTCTTTTCACCAGACTCACTAGTTACAAGGAACCATGTAACATGAAATTTCTGGGGTGTTTTGCTGCCCTGCTCAATGATCCTGTGAGAAGATGGGAAGTCAAGACAGAGGATGGGGCAGAGTCTTGGCTGACATTAGTTTAGCCTTGAACTCACTAAGCCAGAACCCATCGACTCCTGGACATTTTAGTTTTGAGAGCCAAACAAATCATTTTTCTCTTTGCTGGTTTGATTCAGGGTTTGGTCATTGCAATGAAGGGTCCTAATTTAACCCAGTTCTTTTCAGTCTTAGCCCTCACTTCCTAGAGCTTCAGAGTCTCAAGGATTAGATCATGCACCCAGGCAGGGCCGCAGCAGCCAGCCTCATGGCCAAGTGTGTAAGGAGACCGTGATATGGCTGCCACTCTGGCTGCTGAGAGCCCTGGCTGCTTATCATCTGGGCTTTAGGTAGTTTACCAAAGCTTGCCTGGTTTCACTCAGGTTTGTCTTGTTGTTGTTGTTATTGTTGTTGTTGTTGTTGTTGGTGGTGGTGGTGGTAGGGTGTGTGTGTGTGTGTGTGTGTGTGTGTGTGTGTGTATGTGTGTGTGTGTGTGTGTGCGCGCGCGCGCACGCGCGCACGTGCATGCTTATTTCTCTTAGCTTGCTAGGTAGTTGTAAGACTCAGATAGGGTTAGTGAAGGCACGCACTTATCCTATGCAGCTCGCCCCCATGTCTTCTCTCCCCTCTCTGACTCTGTGTGACTTCAGGGTCTGGGCATCTTGGAACTTTCAGCATCCTGGATAAGTAACAGGGTGACGGCAGAGCGACCAGAAATTTGCACTAGTTTTAATTGACTTCATCTGCTAGAGTGGGGTATCTCACTCACTGAATAACTTCATGTCACATGCTTATGCAAATCAGTATTTGTCTTTGCGCTGACAGCCCCTCATCCTTGTTTTGTTCCGGATGCTGCAGCAGAGGCCAAATGTGCCATGTTCTCTCTGGTGACGGCTGCCAACTCTCCAAATGTCAGAACAGGCATTTCACATGGGAGCAAGCGCCTGTGCTGAGGGTAGCCAGGAAGCGTCTATGAGCTTGTTTTTTGTTTTCTTCCTCTTTATTTTTGTAATACATTTGGACTTTATTGAATTTGTAGAAAATTGTTCTTATCAGGCAATACAGATGAATAAAAAATTGTTTTTTCCTAGTCAAGTCCTACTTTTTTCAATAAGCAATGTAACTAAATTCACGTTTTTTTTTTTAAATACTTTTCTATGTACACATTTTCCCAGATTTTAAAATATAGGCTACCTCTCTTAATTCTTAATACAAAAACTATCATTTTGTGTGTATGTGCATATATATATGTATATATTGTTTGTTTGTTTGTTTGTTTAGAGAGAACTAGCCCAGCCCAGCCTGGAATTCACAGAGATCTGTTTGCCTCTGCCTCCTGAGTGCTGAGAATAAAGGTGTGTGCCACCACACCCAGCACTTAAAATTTTTTTAAGCTAATAATTACCATTTTGGGGTCACTGTTTATAGATACTGTCTTCTATTTGTGGGCATACCATGATATTTCTCTAATTGATCAATGAGTTTTTCCAGGTAGTTTATAGCTTTTTTTTTGATACTTATTACATCAGTACTAAAATAAATAACTTTGTAACTATATCTTTTATGTTCAAGGAAATATTTGTTAGTTCTACTCTCTTGGTTCATATACTGTGTAAGTGGGTAGCTGTTCCAGCTTTAACCTGGAAGTACTAACTCCAGTGAGGCTTCCGGTAACTGTCACGCCTACCTATGACCTGCCCCTGAGGCGGGGCTGAGACAGGAGCCCTTAAGACCTGAGATCTGGATGTGTCACCTCCCTTGGATCCTGGTGATCCTGGATGCTGGATGGTAGACCCAGCAGAGTTCTCCAGAGAACACCGCTGGACTGCACTTCACCTCTCCCGGATCCTGTAACCAATCCCTTTACTTGCTCTAAGTTACCCCAAAATAAACCTCACTTTTACCTCTGTGGAGTTGCCTTAATAAATCCCCCAATAATACTGTACCCAAAGGACCATTCCTCCGTCAACATCTCCTGTGTCAGTCAGCCAGTTACACAAGACATCTTCCTGACCCCCTCTCTAGGACATGTTTCTGGTTTTGATTTTTTGAGATAGGGTCTAAACTATGCAGCCCCGGCTGTCTCAGAACTCACTTTGTAGACCAGACTGACCCCAGACTCACAGAGATCCGCCTGCCTCTGCCCCCTGAGTGCTGGGATCAAAGGTGTGCACAAACCCTGCCTGGCTCTAAAGCATGTTTTTTGACAGAGCTCTATTGAACACAGAACTGACTAAAAAGGAGCCTAGCTCCAGACCTGATCTGACAGCCATTGTCCTGCCCTTCTCTTTCCTTTGCCCTGACGCCCTGAGCATCTCAGCGGCCTCCATCATCAGTGACAAGGTGTTATTGGGGTGAAGTGCCTTTGAAGTCTCTAGATAAGTGAGATAACAAATCTCTGCTCTCCAGGGATGCGGGGAAGGGTGTGAGACTATTGAATGGCCTCAGCAGCGCTGTGTGTGTGTAGTAACTACTTCGTAAATATGAAATAAGAATAATCAATGTCATGCCAGAAGGTTCTCTCTGAAGAGTGGGTCAACTCTGAGCCATCTGAGAATGAATGGACCAGGCAATTGAAACCCATACACGATCTCAAGCCCCATCCTAAGAGTTAATAGGTTCAGGTGCTTTACCATCATTCACCCCCCCCCACCCCCCACTCCCCACTCCCCCCCAACCCCCACTCCCGCTGGGCCGGCTAAATTCTACCCTCTATTTTATTGGTTTCATTTTCATGGAAATTGAGCTGTGAAATGGCCACCAAGACGGGTGACTGAGGGACACATCAGCAATCCCGTGAGTGAGATGAGACGTCTGTGATGTCTCAGAAGCAACGTCTGAATCACTCAGGTCAGGGCTGCCAAAGGGCCGGGCTGATGCAGCGAGAGACTTCTGAGCTGATTGGAGCTCAGAAGAGCAGAGATGGCGGGAAAGGAGTCAGATGAATCGCCCTCTAGGGCTGCCTGGCTCAGCATTGCCTTCTAGGTTATTCCTCCCTTCCAGCTTTAAAACAGGACCTTCCTGCACGGGGCTGATTGGAGTGCATTTTAGAAGGGACGTCATCACGTCCCTGCTGGGAGAGAATGGACCCACTGTATGCTCAGAACATCTTCAGCTGCGCCTCGCTCTCCTAGGCCACAGCATTTGCTACGGTCCCTTCTGCAAAAAACGCAGGGGTTGGATTGTAGGATTCCAGGAGTCCTCTCCTCCTCCTGCCTGAAGAATTCAGCACGGCTGCTCCACGGTGGGGGGGTGGGGGTGGGGAGAAGTGTTCAGCAGGAAGAAGGGACAGATGGCTCCTGCTGGACTGTGTTCAGAAATGTGGTGTGTGATATACAGCGTGAATGAAGTGTGGTGCCCTTTAAACACGGCCTCCCCCTGTGCTCCACTCTGCCTGGCTCGCTGGCTCTCATTCACAGTACACTGTCACTCTCCCACAGGCAAACCTTAGACGCTTTTGCACCGGGAGCCTACACACACACACACACACACACACACACACACACCAGCAGACTCTGACACACGCTCTGTGACTCACCGCTGATCCATCAGTACACACACACACGGGATGACTCAGCAGGGACCCTCACAAGCAGGCTTACACTCACTACAGCCTCTGCAGTGGTGGCAGGCACTCCCGCCTCCCACGCGGGGTCCTTGGTTGAGCATCTCACCGAGGCCTGCAAATGATTTGCATTCTTGGCTCCTCGGAACTGCCTGTTCTTTGTCTTGTGTTTATGGTTCAACCCTTTCCTTACCTTGTTCCCCTCCCTGGCTGGTTTTGGAACTCAGCAAGAGCAATCCCACAGTCATGGACCAGCCAAAGCGGCTTTTGTTTCTAAGAAACTTAGCCTTGCATATGAGGGGTCCTTTTCCCACAGGGTCTCATCCCTCCCTGACCTGGATAGCTCTGCATAGCTTCCCAGAGCCCTTGCTGGGAAAGTCTCCAGTATTCATGTCAATGGTTCCTTTCAAACTAGGAAGGGGCTGAAGATGTCAGTCACACAGATGGAGAGCGTAGGTACCTGGATAGAGGGTGGCCATGAAGTCTGAGAGCAGCCATGAGGTCTGAGGGCCTCAGAGGGCCTCCTTTCTTCCCAGAGGACCAGATTGAGCAAGACCAGTTTTTTTCTGAAGGTCAGAGAAGAGAAGTTGTTACATGCCTCTGTATGATGGAGAGACTATGGGCCTCAGCTCCTGCCTGGACCTACCCTTGCGTGGGTTCCAGGAAGAGGTGAGAAAGTCCTGATGCTATGCAGGACCTGTTTTCCTTCTCTCCCACAGGGTGTCACCAAAGAAAGGTGGCCTCAGAGAAGAGTGAGGAAACAAGCTAGTTGTGGCCAGGGGCTTTGTCCTTTGTCTATTTCTCCCATATTTTCCTGTGCCCGCCCCCCTTCAGTACTAGAGCATGCAGCTCACTGGGTAAGTACTGTACCACTGAGCACTGAGCTGCGTTCTTAGCTCATCTCAATAGCCCTGTAGCCCCACCAAGCAAGTACCCATTTGAGCCTGCCCCTTTGGTTATCAAATGCCCACAGACCTCTTTTGGTCCTTTCTTAAAGATGTGTTTATGGGAGCAGATAAGACCAGTGTTGCGACCAGGCCTTGGGACACGAAGTGACACACAAGAAAAAGTAGGGAAAGATGCTAAGGGCGTGTGCTGCCTATGCTTGGGAAGGCAGGAGTGGCTTCCTGTAGGTCCCCCTTGACTACAGCCACAGAGTCCCAAAGTCCTGCTGGCCTCCTCCCCTAGCCCAGATGGCACTGGGCTGAGTGCTGTCCTGGAAGCAGGAGTGGGCTATCCACACTGAAATCCTGGCCAGGAAATGCTCCATGGGAGTCTACTGGTCTCTTACATCTGTTACAACTAGAAACAGAGGCACGCTCATGCTAGTTGCTTATATCTCAGGGTTGAAATGGCCCTTTCAGCTCTAAAGTTTCCAGCTTGGTAGGTCTTGGTTGCACTTTCTCCTTCCTTCTGCTGGTTTGGAGAACGGTATCTTTGATTGCCGTCGAGCTGCACTGCGGAGCTAGAATCGAGACGGACCCATATTGCTTTAGTGGAATTTCCTTTCACGTCCTCAGCCAACACACTGGGGGGATTTCCTCAAGGCTTCCCCGCAGCTGAACTGCTGCTGACTTGGGTTCAAGATTGCTTTGCCTCGAATAGCTGAGAACATCGTGGACATTGCCTGGCAGACTTGGCAAGCCTCATCTGGCTTCCACCAAGACCCTGGGGCTAGCGGCGGCGGTGGTGGCGCACGCCTTTAATCCCAGCAGTTGGGAGGCAGAGGCAGGCTGATCTCTGTGAGGCAGGCTGCAATCAAGACTGTTACACAGAGAAACAGTGTCCAAGAGACAGAGAGAGAGAGAGAGAGAGAGAGAGAGAGAGAGAGAGAGAAAGAAAGAGAGAGAGAGACACCCTGGGGCTCAAGTGGAGAAGCTCCTTGTCTGCTGGACATTGAAAAACAAGAGCTGATCCACAATGGATAATGCTGTGCTCTCAGTGGAAGTATGCGGGAGTTTCTCCACAAGTCTTTCCGTGCTGTGAGTCTTCTTGCAGAGACCGTAAAGCAATGAAGAAAGCTACTCTATTTAAATACGCATGGCTGTGGAGGAAGGCCAGCTCACAGCTCAGGCATACCTACCAGGTAGAGAGAACTGGCCAAGATCCACAACTCCAAGGCAGCTTTTCTGCGGTTGCAGTGCTGGGAATGGAATCCCGGGTTCTGTCCCTAACCTTCGTAAGATGTGACTTCTACCTCTGTTCCAGATAAACTTGACATATGGAAATTTAACACGATGCTTATTTAATTTGGTTCCAGGCTAACTTACTGTCTAAGCACTTTTCTACAATATTGCTTTACTTAATGTTCATAAAATCCCTCTGAAGTAGGCACTCTGTGTGTGTGTGTGTGTGTGTGTGTGTGTGTGTGTGCGCGCGCGCGCGTGCGCACGCGCATGCATTTCAAGACAGGGTTTCTCTATGTAGCCCTGGCTGTCCTGGAACTCACTCTGTAGCCCAGGCTGGCCTCCAGTTCTGAGCTCTGCCTGCCTCTGCCTCTGCTGGGACTAAAGGTGTGCACCACCACTCTTAACCCTGGGTTGCTGTGGAAGATACTGACGAATTAGGTCAGATAACACACTTAAGGGGACACGGTGCAGCCCCCAGTGGTGAGTATGGAGCCCCCTCATGCCATGGGTGGTTAGCCTTGACCAGTACCCAGTCCTCAGCCCACTGAGCCCACAGAGCCTGCTTCCCCAGTTGTCAGCCCCTGATCCTAGAGTAGCAGGAAGTGGTCCCCCATGAGCTACGGAGCCATGAAATGGGCCACAGTTCTTCAGGACACCTTTGTTCCGGCCCAGGTCTTCTACTAACATGTGGCCTTTGTCCCCACCCCCGGTTGGCCACTTCCTTGGCCCTTCCAGGGGCAGCGGTCACTGGAAGCAAAGCCTAAGCTGGCTGCCATTCCCCCTCACTGCCTGACACCCTCTCTGGGGGTTCTGCAGAGCCATTGTTCTCCAACTTCAGCTAGTGGGCCTCTTTTGGCAAGCCCTTAGTGGCTTCTTATTTACCCATTAACAATTAAGCTCTAGGCATTTAACATATAAACATAGAAAACATCAGCATAATTACAGCCGAGATTTCAAAAGCTTTTGGCAAGGAAGGGCCTGAATATTTACTTAACAAAAGAATTCCTTACTCTAGTCTTAAGAAATAAGACACAATAGGATTTAAACAAGCTAGCTTCTCTAGTAAATTAAAAACATTCTTTTTACTCATTCAAAATATGATTTGTGTTTTTCAAACACGCCTCAAGCAGAACTTTGCCTGAGAACACTCAATACCTCTTCCCTCAGAGCTCTAGCCTTGCTTCAGCCTGCGCCATTTCTCACTAGATGGGGCCTCCCTGAGCTCACTCTGTGTGTGTGTGTGTGTGTGTGTGTGTGTGTGTGTGTGTGTGTGTGTGTGAGAAATCCACCATTAGAGATGCTGTTGTAAGCTTGTCTCCTACAGATGAGCATCTTCTACTACCAAAGAAGAGCACCTGTTCTGAATCTGGGCTGTGTCACAGGTTTCTTCTGTGATTAGAGGAGCACAGGCCAGTCTGTTGGGTCCAGGATCCAGGGTCCAGGGAAGGGGGACAAAATGAGAGACCACCAGTGGGTTTACTGGGACAAAGGGTTATTCATTTCTTCAGTTTGATCTGATGATCTATACTGATTCTGATATTCTGTGGTCGTTAGTCATTTGGGATACAAGAGTGAATAACAGGATAGTTTAAAAAGTGACCAACGGGTCAGCTGCACAGTTAGGTGGGGTTAAAAGCCAGGCTAGATGCCCGGTCTCCCTGCCTGGGTTTGGTAGATGGATGAGACTTGGGAAAGTTTGGGTAGGACTTTGCAGAGACCACAGTTGAGTTTTAGTGGAAGAGGAACAATGATGATAAACTAATGCACATGTTGTATTTGCTTCAGTCCTGGCCCTGAAGCAGCTACATTGTGTGTGGTGGTGTGGTATGGTGGTGGTGTGGAGGTGTGGTGGTGGTGGTG
>CABHPR010147792.1:26831-44019 GCA_902168415.1 Peromyscus melanophrys | reverse complement strand
TCCTGTCTCAGTCTTCTGAATGCTGAGACTACAGATTTAAGCTACCATATTAGGCTAGCTAGCATCTTATACTTTGACTCATATAATCTTCATCAAAATAACCATAAAGGCCAGGTGGTGGTAGTGCACGCCTTTAATCCCAGCACTCTGGAGGCAGAGGCAGGTAGATCTCTGTGAGTTCGAAGCCAGCAAAGTTTACAGAGTGAGTTCCAGGACAGTAACCCTATCTTGAAAAACTAACTAACTAACTAACTAACTAACTAACTAACTAACTAATTAAATAAATAAATAAACAAATAAATAAAATAACCATAAGGAATTTTGCTCTCCCTCAGGATGGTTTTTATAGTATCTGTGATGGTTAATGTTGATTCTCAGCTTGATTGGATTAAGAAGCGCCAATGGAATTAATGAGGTATATCTTTGGATGTGTCTGTTGCAAGGACACACCAAGACCAAGTTCTCAACACAAAGGAGATTTATTTGCCCTAGAGGGACAGAGACAGGGGATAGGAGACAAAGGAGAGGAGAGAAAAGGGTTAAGGGGAGAGAGGGAAGAAATGTTTGCTCTGAGGGACAAAGGACTGCCTCGGGATAGAGAGTAGACAGACATGGCCCACAGGCAAATGACAGTTTATAAGGTGAAAAGGGACCCTCTCAGCACCCCCCAACCCCCCACTCCCCTACACATGTTAGGATGAGTTGGTTAATTTTGATTGGGCATGTTAATTAGGATAGTCAAAGAGGGCTTTTGATTGCCGGGGCTTCAATACTTTGATAGCTGAACCTTGGTAGTCAGCCTCAGGAGGAGGAAGTGGCTAAATAAGGGAACAGACCTTGATGGCTAGCTTTAGGAATGTAACCTAATGGTTTAGCAAGGCAGAGGGAATGGGAGAGGGCAAGACCTCCCAGAGCCATATTGTGCCATGCTCAGGCAGGCCCGCTGGAGCCCTTCATCTGTGAGGGCATTTCCAGAGAGGATTGACTAAGTGGGGGGGAGGTCTGCCTTGAAGGGGGCTGGCCCCTTCCCATGGGAAATAGGAAAAAGTCAATTGAGAGCCAGCATTTCCCTTTCTCAGCTTCTCGCTCCTCTGAGATGTATGTCCCCACTGTTGAGGAGCTAGCTACCTGCTGCTGTTTCTCCACCGTGAAAGACAATATGCAGATCAGGCAAGCACCTACCATGGAGCTAGACCCGCAACTCAGAGGTGCTCCTTGTCAGCAAGAAAAGTGACCAATACAGAAAACTGTGCTGAGAAGCAGGGTCATTGTTGTGACATATCTTTCTACGGGGTTCTAGGGCCTTTGAAATCGGTTTGTGAGGAGAGTATGGACGTCTTTGGACCTGTGGGCTAGAGATGCCCTAAGCATACTGAAAGCAGAGCTTCATGGGGCATTCTGGACGGAGCTAGAGGACCATGTGTGATGTCTTCAGGCATGCAGGCTGCACGACTTTGCTTATGAGATGTCAAAGGAGACTAAAGACTTGGGGAATGAGCTAGAAACTATTTGGGCTAAATTCTTGTAAAGGAGCTGTGTGTTGGTCATTTTTATGTCAACTTGACACAAGCTAGAGTCATTTGGGAAGAGGGACCCTCAGTTGAGAAAATGCCTCCAGGAACTCGAGAGATGGCTCAGTTTAGAGCACTTGTGTTAATTCCACCAGTCAAGAATAAGACCACCACCACCATTTAAAGTCAAATTTGAAGCAAACTTTAATTAGATATTGGCCAAGTGGATGGGCTCTGGTCAGGTCCATCTCTGAGTCACGGTTTACAGTGGTTTAAGTATTTCCCATCAGGTCCAATCAGGGGCAAGCATACATCCTGACGTACCTCCAGCCTACACCCAGTCAGGGCCAAGTGTAGCATAGTCCTGGTGTATTTCCTGCCCGTGAACCTCCCACCCACATGTGACCAAGCACATCCAGTGCAGATGGGTCACACAAACTTGTTGAGGGGAGCGAAAACACGCTGCTCATTATCTCCCATAAACTTAGCCTCCAGCATTTCAGGAACTATCTGTCCTTGGGCAAGGGGCTTGCAGATCAGAGGCATTTTTCTTTCATGGATCTCTAAGGCATAGTAATTGAAACTTAAACTGTAACTTTGGTTCTCACATTTGCTCTTGCAGAGGACCTGGGTTCAGTTCTCAGCACCCTCATGGTGACTCACAATCATCTGTAACCCTGTTTCCAGGGGATCTGGCTTCTGCGGGCACCAGGTATGCGGGAGGTATGTATAGATGCATGCAGGCAAAGCACTCACACATATAAAATAAGATAAATCTAAGACCGCCCCCCCCAAAAAAAAAGTAAGAAAGAAAGGAAATATCTTCATAATATTGTCCTGTGGGAAATTCTGTAGAACATTTTCTTGATTAATGTCTGATACAGGAGGGCCCAGCTCACTGCAGGTGGGGGTACCCATGGGCAGGTGGTCCTTTGTTGTAGAAGAAAGCAGACTGAGAAAGTCAGTAAACAGCATTCCTCCATGGTCTCTGCTTCAGTTCCTGCCTCCCGGTTCCTGCCCTGAGTTCCTGACCGACTTCCCTCAGTGATGGAGTGTGACCTGAGAGTTGTAAGCTGAAATAAACCCTTTCCTCCTCAGGTTGTTTTTGGTGGTGGTGTTTTATCCCAGCAATAGAAACCCCAACTCAGACATGCTGGTTCCCTTCCAACCCGTATCCTGAGAATTTGAGGGAGGCTGAGTTCAGAAATGATTGGTTAATTTGTTTGGTGATAATTTAAAAGACAGAATAACATTCAGATGGTGGCATGGTTATTGCTTACTGTGTTTACTCAAATTTATAATGAAAATGAAAGGAAGATATGATAAATGTGTAGTTTGGGGGGAAAGGAATGTAAGTGTAGTTACAATTTTGGACAAGGTAGACAGACTAGTACAAAGGTGGCTGTAGTTGCTAGATTGGTGTCATCAAAGAGACTCTTCTGCTTTGTGCTGGGACAATAAATAAAAGGTCTCTTGAGGGGACCCCATCCAATGACGGCTCCAACTTATTAAAACTTAAATTTATCGAAAGGGGGAAGCTGAACGGAGCCTGCTACCAGAGGTGCTGTTTCCTATGCCATGTCCGTACCTGGAGGAGTGTTTTCCTGGGTTCAGCTTCAAAGGCACCTGGAGGATGCTGCAGCTGTGGTCCAAGGTGGTGTGGAGCGAGGAGGCAGGCAATATCTAAAGCTGGCAACAGAACTTGCCATCATCCAAGTGTTTCTGATTTTGCAGGTATGTTAGATCCCAGAATGAAGGTGTCATGGTGGCTTTCATCAAGGTTCCAGAAAGTTTCTGAGACTGGGTGTCCTGGCTAGCCTTGTGTCAACTTGACACAAGCTAGAGTCATCTGAGAGGAGGGAACCTCAACTGAGAAAATGCCTCCATAAGATCCAGCTGAGGGCATTTTCCTAATTAGTGATGGGGGAGGGGCAAGCCCATTGTGGGTCGGGCCATCCCTGGACTGGTTCTGGTATCTTGTTAATCACAGCTGATTCTCTGCGGAGAAAGCAGCTGAGCAAGCCATGAGGAGCAAGCCAGTAAGCAGCACCCCTCCATGTCTTCTGCATCAGCTCCTGCCTCAAGGTTCCTACCCTGCTTGAGTTCCTGTCCTGCCTTCTTTTAATGATGGACTACAGTGTGGAAGTGTAAGCCTAGTAAACCCTTTCCTCCCCAAGTTGCTTTGGTCATGGTGTTTCATCACAGCAAGAGTAACCCTAACAAGTTGGTGCCAGAATATTGGGATGTTGCTGAGACAGACCTGACCATATTTTGGGGAGGATTGTGGAAGGACTTTGGAACTATGGGCTAGAAAATCTCTTGAGTGTTGAGAGTTCAGTGAGATGTTCCGTGGGAGCTTGGAAGATAATAACGCTGAGGGCAATGCAGAAGATGGAGGCCTGGCTTGTGAAGTTTCAGAGGGAAGCAAAGACTCCCCAGGCCATTTGAGTTAAGGATCTGTGGTTCTGGTTAGTTGAGGCTGGAGAATCAGCTGTTATTAACAAGATACCAGAACCACTAACATGAAATCTTTGACTTTCCTGGGATAATGGATGCTGGTCAGTTGAGGCTGAAGAATCATCTGTGATTAAGAAGAGACCAGCGTCACTGAGGTGAAGTTTTCTGGGAAGTGTTTCCTCAGAAGCTGTGTTCCAGAAGCATCCGAGGTTGTACCTCCTTTGGGAGCTGAACTTGGTAGTGTAAGAGTCACCCAGGTGGTGCTGGTTTTGAAGGCATGAAGGGGTCGTGGAGAGCAGCTGGGGCTTGGCACTATGTGCCAGGGCTGGAGTCCCTGAAGAGAGCTGAGGAGAGGCTGTTGGTGAAAGAGCAGCTTAGTCACAGAAGATCCACAGCAGCAGGCGTGGAGTGGAGCTGGCCTGAGCCTAGGAGACCATCTCGGTGTGCTGCAGAGGGTAGAGTCAGAGAAGTATCCCAAGCCCTTTGGGGGAGCCCAGGAAATCGTGAGTGAATTCCAGATAATTGGATATTGGCTTATTTATACTTCTGGACTTTGGTTTTGTTTTGTTCTGATTGTGACTGTGCCCTGATTCTTCCTTCCTAAAGTAAGAAAGCATTTATTTATTTATTTATTTATTTATTTATTTATTTATTTATTTATTTATTTATTTATTTATTTTATTTATTTTATTTATTTATCTATTTATCTATTTATCTATTAATTTATGTTTTTTGAGACAGGGTTTCTCTGTGTTTTGGTGCCTGTCTTGGATCATGCTCTGTAGACCAGGCTGGCCTCGAACTCATAGAGATCTATCTGGCTCTGCCTCCCGAGTACTGGGATTAAAGGTGTGTGCCACCACTGCCCCAGCCAGTGCTCTTAACCACTACATCATCTATCCAGCCTGAAAGACTGAAGTTTTAAAAGATTTTAGGTTTTAAAGAGACTTTGGATTTTTAAAGGGACTGAATTTTAAAGTATTTGAATTTGTAAAGACTGTGGGTCTTTTTAAGTTTGTAAAATGTTTTATATTGTGATGTTGCTGTTAATGTGTGATCTTGGGAATGAAAAAGAAAGGAAAGGTTATGGCTTAACAGTGATATGTTTGTGTGTCAAGTTGACAAGAGGTCAGTTGTCCTGGCTAGTTTTATGTCAACTTGACATAAGCTAGAGTAATCTGAAAGGGAAACTTCAATTGGAAAAAAAAGCCTCCATATGATCCAGCTATAGGGCATTTTCTTAATTAGTGATTGATGGGAGAGGGCCCAGTCCTTTGTACGTGGTGCTGTCCCTGGGCTGGTGTTCCTGGGTTCTATAAGAAAGCAAACTGAGCAAGCTAGTAAGCAGCATCCCTCCATGGCCTCTGCATCAGCTCCTGCCTTGAGGTTCCTGTCCTGCTTGAGTTCCTGTCCTGAATTCCTTTGATGATGAACATGATAAAGAAGTGTAAGCCGAATAAATCCTTTCCTCCCCAAGTTCCTTTGGTCATGGAGTTTCATGACAACAATGGTGACCTCAATTAAGACACCAGGCAATGTAAAAATTCCAAAAATGGAGCTCCTGAGTGGGCCGTGAAGCTGTGAAGGGGAAGCCTAAGTGGCTGTGGATACCCCAGGGTGTTGGTGAGATATGCATCAAAGAAAGTTGTAGGTACAGAGCTGAATTGCCAGGGGAGAGGCTATGTGTGCAGCAGATGGCCAAACTGGGGAGTGGAGGTACCCAGGGCCTTCAAACCCAGGTGATGCCACCAGGAGCCGCCGATGCTGGTGTGGAGCTTTGGTCTTTGATGGCCCTCATTAGATTTTGGTCTTGTGTTAGTACCATTTTTCCTTATTGTGTCCTCTTCCTCCCCTTTGAAATGGGAAGTTTATTCTGTATCTTTGTACACTGAAGCATCTAACTTGTTTTAATTGTTTTAGGGGTTCACAGGTTGTCTTTAGTCTCAGCATAGACTGGACTTTTGAATAGTGTTGATAATCAAGACTGGTGACTTTTTTTTAAAATTTAATTTCATGTGTGTGAATGTTTTGCCTGCAAATGTGTCTGTGTGCTGTATACATACAGCCTGGTGCCTACTAGGGCATTTGATCCTCTGGAACTGGAGTTACAGATGATTGTGAGCCTCTTTGTGGGTTCTGGGGATCACACCCGGGTCCTCTGGAAGAGCAGCCAATGCCTTTACCCATTGAACCATCTCTTCAGCCCCAAGATTGGTGACTTTTGAAGTTGAAATTATTGCATTCTTTATTACAAGATGGCCATGAGCCTATGGAAACCAGGGTGGAATATTATGGCTCAAAGTAATGTGTTTGGGAGTCAAGTTAATAAGAGATGGACTTGTGATAGTTTGGGTACATACCACCCTGCCCAGCTTCTCTATGTGGATGGTAGGATAAAATTTAGGTCTTCATGTTTGCAGAAAAAGTACTTTATTGATAGTCATCTCCCCAGGTGCATGAGAGTTCATTTTCATTATCAAACTGACTGGATAAGGAACACTTAGTAACCTGGCAGTGGTGGGGAATGTCTGTAATCCCTCCCAGCACTTTGGAGGCAGAGGCAGGCAGATCTCTGGTTTGGGGGTCAGGCTGCCTTATAGAGTGAGTTCCAGGACATCCAGGGCTGCACAGAGAAACCCTGTCTCAAAAACCCTCCAGCCAAGAGAGAGAGGAGGGGGGAGAGAGAGAAAGGGGGGGGGAAAGGGGGGAGGATGGGGGAGAGAGGGAGGATGGGAGAAAAAGGAAGTTAGTAGGCACACTATTGGATGTGTCTGTGAGGGTATTAACTGTCCTAAACATGAGTGGCATCTACCCACGGGCTGGGATCCTGGGCTGAATGAAAGGGAGCGGGGAAAGTGCCAGCAGCATTTTCTGCCTGTTTCTTGTGAGGTGAGAGGTCTCAGGTGCATGGCCCTGCCATGGTTGAGCTACAGTGCTGCGTCTTTCCAACCGTATGGACTGTGCTCTCAAGTGTGAGCCAGATAAGTCTCTTTCCTCTGGTTGCTTCTTGTCAGGTATTCCATTGAAATGAGGAAAACCACACACCGTTAAAGCAATTGTGTGTCTACAGACAACGTGTCCGTTTGCAAACTCATTTAATTAGCATCATCTCACAGCTTGCTTTGGCATTCAACATTATTGAGATGTGTTGTTGTTAATTCAACATAGTCCGAAATTCCTTTGTTTAAAATGTGTCTCACGAGGGCCGGCAAGCTGGCTCAGCAGATAAAAGCACTTGTGCCAAGCTTGATGACCTGAATTTGACCATAGGACTCGTGTGGTGGAAGGAGAGACTCCAGCAAGTGGTCCTCTGACCTCCATATGCATGCCATGGCAGGTGTGTGATGTGTGTGTGTGTGTGTGTGTGTGTGTGAGTGTGTGTCACCTGGTTCCTTGCATCTGCAGTTGGGAAGCAGTCATGAGGACTTCTGGTCTGTTTGCTGTCTCCTTTTTATGCAGTCTGGGACCCCAGTCAATGAAATGGTGTCACCTGCAATTAAGGTGAGTTTTCCTCCTACATCAGCCTGATCTATCTATCATAAGATGCTGAGAGGCTAATGTAATCCAGATAATCCCCCACATGTGTGTCCAGACACCTGTCTTGTGTGTGGTTTTAGTTCCTATCAAGTGGACAACCAATATTGACCATAACACTAGCTTTTATTTTTTTAAGTATTTTTTGGATTTTTGAGACAGGGTCTTTCTGAGTAGAGCTTGCTCTGTAGACCACCTGCCTCCCAAGTGCTGGGATTAAATGCATGCACCACCATGCCTGATCAAACACTGGCTTTTAACAATGTTTGCTATTACAGGTAATGTTACAACAAACCTCTTAGAACTTTCTTTTTGGGGTGTGTGTGTGTGTGTGTGTGTGTGTGTGTGTGTGTGTGTGGTGTTTGAGACAGGTCTCATGTAGCCCACCAGAGCTGACTTAGAATTTGCTGTGTAGCCAAGGCTGGCTTTGAATTCCTGGTCTTGGATGTATCTCCCAAGTGTCAGAATTATGGGCACTAGTACTTTTTATTATCAAAGTATAGGTTTCAATTTTTGCCTTACTATTTTAATAAGTTGAACAATATTGTAACTTTAAAAAAAGATTTGTTCGCATATGTATGCCTGTGTGTGAGTGTGTATATGGATGAGTACATGCAGGGTGCACATGCCTGTGCACACATGCAGAAATCAGAAGAGGCTGTTGGGTGTCTCTATCACCCTATTCCTTTGAGACAGGATCTCTCCCTGGGGCTCACATTTTCTCACCTAGAGGAGAAGCTAGGGAGCCCCAGCAAGTGTCATGTCTCTGCCTGCCTCAGAGCTGACTTGATAGCCATGTGTGAAACAATCAGCTTGGTGTGTGGGTCTGAGGATCCCAACTCTGATCCTCATGATGGCGCAGATCCAAATGCTGAGTCAGGCCTCCAGTTCCAACACTGTAATCTTTGCTTGCTTTTCCTATTTTCTCCTCCCTGTTTATTCTCCTGTGCTTTGTTAGCCTTATCGTACTGTAACAAATACCTAAGACAAACTTACAAAGCAAAAAAGTTATTTGGGCTACAGCTTTGGAAGTTTCAGTCTATGTTAGGTGACCCTGTTGCTTTTAGGTCTGTGGTGATGTGGAGCACAGCTGTTTACTTCCTGGGCAGGTTGTGAGAAAAAGTAAGAGATCAGAGTCCTCCATCCCCTAGGAGAGCATGCTCACAGTGACCACTTCCAGAGCCTCCCACCAGGCCCTCACTTAAAAATAATCCCCTTCAACTTCCACGGTGCCACTCTGGAGATCAAGCCATTAACATGGGCATCTGGGGGACACTCAGCTATCAATTGTGGCACCCACTTACTGCTTGGCGTTTTTGTTCAGATGTCAGGCATCTTCCTCTATTGCCCATTGCCTTAGTTTTTGAAGACTGAGAGTCTCCAAAACTTGGAGGTCACTGGTTTACCTAGGTGACAGCAAGTCCTAGGGTTCCCCCATCTCCCCCTTCTCAGGTCTGGGATTGTGGGCATGTGCTGTTGTGCCTGGCTTTAATGTGGGTGCTGGGGAGTGAACCCAGGTCCTCACGTTTGTGTCTCAAGCACTTACGAACTTTACCTTCTTCCCGGCCCCGCCTCCTGCTTATCTCTTAAAATAGATGTTCTAATTAAAAAATCTGGCAAAGAGCCAGGTAAAGTTGCATGTGCCTGTAATCCCACTTGGGAGGCTGAAGCAGGAGGATGCCAAGTTTGATACCAGTCTAGGTTACTGAGCAAGATGCTGTCTCTAAAAGAAATAGAGAAATATAAAGAAAGGGTAAGAAAATACAATTGACTTCTTTGGGTACAGAGTTTCAGCACAGGGGTAGGTGGTGTAACCACACTAGCATTTAGGATGAAGAGTAATTCTGTTACCCCAAGAAGCTAAACCATGAATACATTTCTTTGTTGTTGGTCATTTTAACTCTTTTTTGCTCTTTTTCCTTTTGGGGGACCTGCCACCCAGCTTTCAAATAAATCACACACGGAGGCTTATTCTTGATTATAAATACCCAGCCTTAACTTGGCTTGTTTCTAGCCAGATTTTCTTAACTTTAAATTCTCCCATCTACCTTTTGCCTCTGGGTTTTTACCTTTTCTTACATCTGTAATCTTACTTTCACTCTTATTCTGCAGCTGGTTATGTGGCTGGGTGGCTGTGTGACTGTGTGACTAGGTGACTAGGTGGCTGTCCCCTAGCATCTTCCTCTCTTTGTTCTCTCCTTCTTTCTCTTTCCTCCCAGATTTCTCCTTCTATTTATTCTCTCTGCTTGCCAGCCCCACCTGTCCTTTTTCCTGCCTCACTGTTGGCCGTTCAGCTCTTTATGAGACCATCAGGTGTTTTAGACAGGCACAGTAACACAGCTTCACAGAGTTAAACAAATGCAGCATAAACAAGAGTAACACACCTTAAAATAATATTCCACCACATTTCTTGAATAAATATGGAGCTATTTGAGTTGTCTATAAAGTTTCATGACTTTCTAGGAATATATTCATTTTATCCGATCTACAGATTTACTTCTATAAACTTGTATAATATCCCCTTGCCCTCTTTTTCCTCTTCTGTTCTTTGGTTCCTTCTGAGTGTGTGTGCTCTTCTTACCTCAGCTGACTAGTGGAGACTACAGGTGCTGTCACAGGTATTTTTAACTGGCTGTGGGGTCTGTAGTGATGTTCTTTCTCTCACTCTAGATGCTGGTGATTTGTGTCCTGCCCCTTTCCTCCCTCCTAGCTTTGTTATCTGAGGCTTATTGGTTTTATTCTAATTTTAAAAGGAGTTTTAGAATAGTCACTTGATACCTTTCTTCTTTTAATATAAGCACTTCATAGCATATCTCCCTCTAAGCCATGGTTTAGCTGCAACTTGTAAATTTTGATGTGTTGTATTTTTAATTTCAAGTATTTCCTAATTCAGGGGTGCTGGGAATTGAACCTAGGGCATGGTGTGTCAAAACCATAGTCTACCACTGAGTTACAACACCAGCTCCAAGACTTCTCTTTTTAAAATAACTAAAATATTTTATTTTTATTTTACACATGTGTGGTTTGCCTGCATGTATGCATGTGATTCTCATGAGTGCCTGGTACCTAGTCAGAAGGCATTCGACCCTGTGGAACTGGAGTATGGATGGCGATGGGCCACCATGTGGATTCTGGGGACTGAATCTGGGTTCTCTGCGAGAGGCAACAAGTACTCTTAACCACTGAGTCATCTCTCCAGACCCTTTAAAAACTTATGTGTGTGGTGGCACATGCCTTTAACCCCAGCACTTGAGAGGCATAGGCAGAGGCAGGTGGAGCAACGTGAGTTTGAGGCCAGCTTGGTCTACAAAGTGAGTTCCAGGACAGCCAGGGCCACACAGAGGAAACCTTGTCTTGAAAAACCAAAACCAAAATTGTGTGTGTGTGTGTGTGTGTAACAGAGAGAGACAGAGACAGACAGACACACAGACACACAGACACACAGACACACAGACAGACAGACAGGCAGAGAGAGAGAGAGAGAGAGAGAGGGAGAGAGGGAGAGAGGGAGAGAGGGAGAGAGGGAGAGAGGGAGAGAGGGAGAGAGGGAGCGCTACAGCTACAGCCTTGGCTGGCCTGGAACTCAGAGATCTACTTGCTGCTGCCTCCAGAGTGCTATTAAAGGCACACCATTGTGTCTGGATCAGACTTCCCTTTTGACACAGGAGTTGTATGTTGTTGAATCTCTACTTTTCTTCTCCCAGCCCCCTCTCTCTCCTGTCTTTCTTTCTGACAGAATCTTCTGTATCTCAGGCTGGTCTCAAACTTGCTCTGTACTGGCAAAGGACCTTCAGACCTTCTTGATTTTCTTGCCTGTTGGAGAATATTATTTTAAGGGGTGTTTCTTTTGTTTATGCTGCATTTGTTTAACTCTGTGAAGCTGTGTTACTGTGCCTGTCTAAAACATCTCTGATGGTCTAATGAAGAGTTGAACTGGCCAATAGTGAGGCAGGAGAGAGAAACAGGTGGGGCTGGCAGGCAGAGAGAATAAATAGGAGAAATCTGGGAGGAGAGAGAAAAAAGAAGTAGCCAGAGAAGGAGGAGGACTCCAGGGGTCAGCCACTGTGCTACACAGCAAGCCACAGAGTGAGAGTGAAAGATAAGATTTACAGAAGAGAACAGGAAAAGCTCAGGGAAAAAGATAGACAGGATAATTTAAAGTTAAGGAAAGCTGGCAAGAAACAAGCCAAGCTAAGGCCGGGCGTTCATAATTAAGGATAAGCCTCCGTGTGTGATTTCATTTGGAAGCTGGGTGGCGGGCCCCCAGAAGAATAAAAACAAACAACAACACTTGCCTCTACCTCTTCAGCACTAGGAGTCTTGGCATATATCACCATGCTGGTTTGTTGGGTAATGCAGTTCAAACCCACGGTTTTGTGTGCAATAGGTGTTCTAGTTAGCTTTCTGTCCTTGTGATAAAGATGACCAAAAGCCACCTGGGGAGGAAAGGGTTTATTTGCCTTACATGTTCTGATCACACTCCATCACTGAGAGAAGCCAGGGCAGGACAGAAGCAGAAGCCATGGAGAAGCAAAGCTTACTGGCTTGCTCCCAAGTTCAGCCTGACTTCTTAGACATGTTTTAGACATGTTTAGAGTGTTCATTTTTTTTTTTTTTTTTTTGAGACAGGGTCTCAGTGTGTAGCTCTGGCTATCCTGGAACTCACTCTGTAGATCAGACTAGCCTTAAACTTTATGACTGAATAATATTCTCTTATATGAATATATCATATTTTGATTACCCATTCATTCATCAGTAGACTTTTTTTTTTTTTTAAGACAGGGTGTCACTATATAACTCTGGTTGGCCCAGAACTCACTCTGTAGACCAGGCTGGCCTGAAACTCGCAGAGATCTGCCTGTCTCTGCCTCCTGAGTGCTAGGATTAAAGGCATGCACCACCATGCCTGACTTATTTTTTTAATTTTATTTATTTGTTTTTGTTGTTGTTTTTGAGCCAAGATCTCACTTTGTAGCCCGAGCTGGCCTGGAACTCACTCTGGAGACCAGGCTGGCCGTGAGGTCGCAGAGATCTGCCTGCCTCCATTGTCATCTTGGCACAAAGCATAGTGACCTGGGAAGAAGGAACCTTAAGTGAAGAATTGCTTCGATAAGAGTGGCCTGTGGCCATGTCTGTGAGAGAGTGTCCTGACCGATGAGTGATGTGGGAGGGACCAGCCCGCTAGGAGTGGCAACATCTCTGGGCCAGTTCATAGAAGAAGTCTAGCATGATCATGAGCCATACACAGCATTCCTCCGTGGTTTTTGCTTTGGTTCCTGCCCTGACTTCCCTCAGTGATGCACTGTGACCTGGAAGTGTAAGCTAAATAAACTCTTTCCTCCTCAGAGTATTTTATCATCCTGACAGAAAAGGAAGCTAGAGCTGAGCGTGATGGCACACGCCTCTAATCCCAGTACTCTGAGACAGGGGCAGGCAGATCTCGAGTTCGAGGTTAGCCTGGTCTACATGGCAAGTTCCAGGACAGCCAGGGCTATGTTGTGAGATCCTGTCTCAAACAAACAAACAAACAAAAAGAAAAACAAGAGGCAGCATATTTCAATAGATTTCTTCCTCTCCCTCCTCTCCCTCCTCTCCCTCCTCTCCCTCCTCTCCCTCCTCTCCCTCCTCTCCCTCCTCTCCCTCCTCTCCCTCCTTCCTCCCTTACTTCCTTTTTTTCCATCTTATTTTTTGATACAGTGTCTCTCATAGCCCAGGCTAGTCTCAGATTGGCTATGTAGCCAAGGATGGCACTGAACTTCTTGACCTTCCTTCCTCAGCCTCCCAATGACAGAGAACACGCACCCATCACTCCACCTGGCAGACTGAACAACAAATTCTTGAGATAGATGCAAATAATCAAAAGTGAGGTTGGTAGCTGTCTTCATTAAGGTAAAAGTTAAGTTCCTAGGACAACAACAACAAAAAAAAAATGAAAGAAAGAAAATACAAATACAGTTGGTTAAATAAGATGGACGTGTGTCTGTCACTCAGTTTCTAAGTGAATGGTCCAGGCTGGTGGGCCAGTTCTGCTTTGTGGAATTCTGTGGAGGCCCAGGGACTTCTCATTGTTTCTGTGCTACTCCCTGAAGCGTTCAACTTCATTCATGTGGCTAAAGCTGTTCAGTACCATGTTGGTAGAGTCCACGAGAAAGGGAAAAGTGGACAAGCAATTTCCTTTTAAATCAACTTTTATTTTATTTTACTTTTTACATTTAAAAAATGTGTGAGCATGAGCCAGGCGTAGCGATGCAGAACTTTCATTCCAGCACTCAGTAGGAGGAGTCAGGCTGATCTCTGTGAGTTCACAGCCAGCCTGGTCTACATAGAGTTCTACATAGAAAGATCCTGTCTCAAAATAAAAAAAAAATTACACACAAAAAATTGTGTTCGTGTGCACATGTGCATGAGCCCACACTACAGTACACATGTGGAGATCAGAGAACAACTTTTAGGAGTTGGTTCTCTCCTTCCACCATGTGGGTTCTGGGAATCCAAGAAGTCTCATGACCACCTCCCTTCATACGCTGAAGTCCAAACTCACAGTATCTCATAACGTGACCAGTTTGGAATCAGGCTTGGATGTAATTAATTAGATGGAGTGATGCTGGAGCAGGTTGGCCACTAACTCATTTAAACTGATAATGCTGGACATTTGGGGGCTGGGGAGATGGCTCAGCAGTTAACAGCTCTGGCTACTCTTCCAGAGGACCCAGGTTCAATTCCCAGGACCCACATGGCAGCCCACGGCTGTCTATAATTCCCAAGATCTGACACCCTCACACAAACATACAGGCAGGCAAAACACCAATGCACATACAATACAAATTAAGAAATTATTTAAAAAAAAATCCCCTGATTGGCAAGACTAGCCATGTCTGAGAACGTATGGGAGGGGCGTGTGGTTGAGAGACCCTGACTCAAAGAATTAGGTAGAAGAGCAATCAAGAGGGTTCTTGACATTAACCTTAGGCCTCTCTGTGCCTACACACACTGGGATGAGGGAGAGTTTTGGACTGATGTGGCTCACACACATGCAAATATGTATATCCATGTGCATTATGCACACATACATATCCCTGCACACACACAAAGGAAAAAGAATAAAAAGGGTTGGGAAATCTGGACTCAGGCACACCTTGAATCGATGCCATTGGGTCCATGGAGTGGTCAAGGCCAAGACAGCCAGCTGGAACAAGTTTCCCCCATCGCTCGCAGGAGGATCCAGTCCTACACCACCTTCATCTGGACTTCCGGCCTCCTGAAAGGCGAGAACAAACTTCCCTTGTGTAAGCCCAGTGCTGGGAAAGGTTGAAAGATGAAGACTCTGAACACAACTTCAGCTCACAGTGAACGACAAAGAGTCACAGAGGCTGCGTTTGTAGCACAGAAGACTGCCCTGAATCTCTCAGAGCCACAGGGCAGATTCCCTCATGGGGGGGGGGGGGGGCAGAATCTGTCATAGCTGGAAAATGTAGGGTGTGGCTGGGCCTTCCTGAGTCCCACAGAAAAATCTTCCCAGAAAAAGGATTTAGGAGAACACCCAACACAGGAACTGAAAACATTGGTTTAAGACCGTGTTTATTTATACTTTGAAAGTTTCAGAAAAAGTTTTCTAAAACCACCTGGAACAGATACCTCGATTAGCAATGCAGAATTTTAATAGCTGTTGGTTTCGTTTGACTATTTTGGGGTCGATTTTGGTAAAAAAAAAAAAAAAAAAAAAAAATCTTTTTTTTTTTTTTTTGCTATCTAGAGCTGCATTTCAGCTGAACTGTTGAGTGCACAGAGCTGGAGGCAGGGTTCTAAACTCTTAGGGGTAAATAGAGGCTGTAGATTCGTTCCCCAACGCTGTTTGAATTCTTTCTTTTTTATTGATATGTCGTTTGCTGGACACTTGTCTGGTTTATTAATTTACTCTTTGAAAGGACCAGCATTTTTCTGGCATGCAATTAGGTTTGAGGCAAGGTCTCATTATGTAGCCCTGGCTGTCCTGGAACTCTCAGTGGTTCTCAATCTTCCTCACCCTGCGACCCTTTCATACAGTTAGTTCTCACGTTGTGGTGACCCACAGCCATGAAAGAATTTTCACTGCTACTTCACTAGCTGTCATTTTGCTAGTGTTATGAATCGGAATGCAAATATCTGTGTTTTCCGATGGTCTTAGGTGACCCCCCCCAAAGGGGTCATGACCCACGGCTTGAGAACCTCTGCTGTATGTAGTAGACTAGATCAGCCTTAAGCTCACAGAGATATGCTTACCTCTACCTCCTAACTGCTGGGAATAAAGGCATATACTACCACACCCTGCTATTTATGTAGTGTGTGTGTGTGTGTGTGTGTGTGTGTGTGTGTGTGTGTGCACTCATGTGAAGCTACAGCTTTTGAAAGTCCGTTCTCTTCACGTACTGTGTAGGCCTGAGGATTGAACTCAGGTCATACAGCTTTTCAGGATTACCTGCTGAGCTATCTCAACGACCCAGCATTTCTTTTTGTTGTTTTGTTTTTTTGAGACAGAGTTTTGCTGTGTAGTCCAGGCTGTCTTCAAACTTGTAATCTTCCTGCCTCCAACTCTTGAGTACTGGAATTAGGGGTGTACAGCACAAGGGCTGCCTGGCTTAAGTTTTATCTTTCTTTCCAATTCACACAGAGATAATTAAAATGACTAAATTGTGCAAGACTTTCCAAATCCAACAAGACCAATAGCCTATGCTCACTTCCTTTTTCAGAAGCAACTCTCAACCTTTTCCAGCTCTATCAACGGGCTCTTTGGGTAGTCTCCTTCATATCCCATGCTCATAATGCCTGTGTAAGCTCCTGCAGGGGCTCTGACCTTGACATCTTTGGGTGGACATTCTCCTTGTCTGTGCCTCAAACTCAAGGTGTGCGTCATCACACCGACCTTAGTCTATTATTTCATTTTTGTTGTTGTTGAGACAGGGTTTCAGTTTGTAGCCTGGGCTGGCCTGAGACTCACTTTGTAGACCAGGCTGGCCATGGTCTAGATGTGTAACTTGCATAGCTTTCCCTTCTGGTTTGCCTGCTTTTTCTCTATTTTCATTATCAAGTTTCCTCGAGGTGTACCTGTCTTATCTTCCAGAAGCCGTCCTTCCTGGAGCTTTCCAATCCAGTGCCTTCTCCTCCAATACAACCATTGTCCTGGTATCTCCTCTTTTCAGGTTTAGCTTTATGTATCTCGTGGCTTCCTCTTTCTTGGTTACCTTCCTTATTTCTGTATGTCACACCCTCCAGTCGCTTCCCTAGAGATAATACTTAGATTAGACATTTTGTACTTGAAAAAAAAAAAAAACCCTCTATCTTTACAGATGATTACCATTTTATCAAATGTGAATTTGTTAATTTTTTCCTTAACATTTTGGGGACCGTGTTTCACTATTTCTAGATAACATGTTTTTTTGGTTTTGTTGTGTTTTTTGTTGTTCTCCTCCACACAGGCTCTCAAGTAGTCTAGGCAATTTGAATGTCCTCTGTTGCTGAGGATGACCTTGAACTTCTGATCCTCCTGCCTCTACCTCCAGAGTCAGAAAGCATTGATTCCTCATACTGTAGGCATATGTGTATATTTTTATATGTGAAATATATAATATGTATTTTCCTATTCTAGAAACTTGCTGTGTTATTTTTTTCCTTTTCTCTCCCCGCCCCCCAGCATTTCTCTGTGTAGCCCT
>CABHPR010147792.1:0-20901 GCA_902168415.1 Peromyscus melanophrys | reverse complement strand
TGTGTGTGTGTGTGTGTGTGTGTGTGTGTGTGTGTGTGTGTGTGTGTTGCTCATAAGTCCTGGTGTCTGACCTTCCTCTGTGCTCTTGTTTCCTCCATTCCCTCAAGTGGCTGGCTGTCAGCTGCTCACCAGTCACCGAGCACAGTAGGAACTGCTTAGGGACTCCAGAAACCCATTAAGTCTCTGGCCCTGCGCTCGCTAAAGAAATCAAATAGGAATGCTAACTTCTGCAACACGGAATTGAGAGCAGTTAATGAAAACACAGAATCTGTTTTATTTCCCACGCAGTCGCTAACCAAACCCTGCCTGGATGCTGCCTCTCAGATCAGCCAAGCCCAAGCTCTCTCTATGACCCATGAGTGATGGCCGTCAGTGAGGCCGTCCACCCCTGCTGCCCGCTCTGGGTTAGATCTCCCTGTGAAGTGTGCTGTGGCTTAGGTCACTCAGTCTTAACCTCTTGCGAGAGGGCCCCAAGGTGCTTCCCCTAAGACGGAAATGGATTTGGCTGGTCAAGCTAAGCGTGGAGGTCCTTTGGTTCCTGTCCCCAGAATGTGTGCTCAGGCCTGAGCCAGAGTGAGCTGCCACACAATGCTTACTTCCCTGTTCCGAACCCTTCCTCCCGACCATCTGGACCATCAGAAACTCTCCCCAGATACCTCTTATTCTACTCCAACATCAAGTGAGAGCCGGTCTTATGCCGGGCATTGATGCGGCTCAGCTTGTAGCAGATGTGGGTGCAGAAGGCCCAAACCTGTCCTCTGGAGCTCACAGCCCATTGACCCTTGCACATCACACTCCTACTTAGGGCTGCTTGGCTTCCCTTCTTACAGCCCTCTGGGTTAAAGGGGACCTGTAGTTAAGTCTTCCCATCATAGAGACACATGATCAAATTCAGAACCTTAACGGATTACCCACATTCAACTGGTGGTAGCTCCTTGGGTTCAAGTTTCTTCCTCCTTTGCCACTGGGACCTTTGACAGTTTTTTGTTTTTTGTTTTTCTCTTACAAAGGGCCAGTGTCAGGTTGTAAAGATCACACACACATAGAAGGCACATTGGAAGAGTTCCTTCCTCATGGGCATGGGGTGTGCCCTGTGTGAATCCCCCTGGATGCTGACTGGGATGGGAAGTCCTACTTCCCGCCTGTCTGCCTGATTCCTTTTGAGAGTGAGATGTATGGGGGCAGGGCTGTGAGCAAGGGGGAGGGTGCAGACCGCAGAGTGGGAAAGACACCCAAGACTCGACCCACACAAGAGCTTCGTCCTTGGTGTCTCAGTGGGCAAGGCCGGGCTTGTCATCTTGCCCAAGCACTGGTGGAGGCAGCAGAGACTTGGTGACAGCTTCCTCGGAAGAGATGAATGAAGCAATTGTGTCCTTGGTGCGGAGAAGGTTCCAGATGGAGGAGATGTTTTCAATGGCAATAACCCCGAGATGGAATATTTCAATGAGTCAACAAACAGAGATATTGGCACTGGCTTCCCGTTGGTCTTGTGAGCACTTGTGGACCTCCGGAGGTATTCTTGGCACGAAGGGCCCTCGCCTAAAAGCTTTTATTTTCTTCATCTCCGCCCGCCGCTCCTCCCATCTCCTGCAGGGATTCCAAACTCAGATTCTTAGACAACAAAGGCGGCTATCAGAACCCCAGTAGGTGAGTTCTCAAGCCAGAGGGAGAGTTTTCTCAGGGCTCTACAGACCCCGCCCCCTTTTTTTGTTTTGTTCTAGGAAGCATCAGAAGGCCACGTTTAAGGGGTCTCTTGGAAGTTGCTCCACACCAGCTTATAGTTTAGTAGGGAAGCTAAGGGTGTGTTAGTCCTCCTAGATGTCTGGTTGGTGACTTTGTAGTTTTATAAAGCTTCTGGAAACTGGGGGCTGAGAGAGTGGGTAAGTGGGCCAGAGAGTGGTGGGTAACCCAGGAAACTGGTGGTGTGTAATCCACCGTGAAAGACAGGTCCCACACGAGGTCCTATGTGATGCCATTGGGATTGGGATTAGAGGAGAAAAAGCAATAAGTGTGAAACAGTCCGGGCTGACGGCCGCAACACAAGCAGGAATATGGTGGAGGTTGGTGGAGGTGAGATTTGGAAACCGGAGGTTCTGGCTTGGCAACCCTCTGGGAGGGAGACCTCTTCAGTCTCTGAAAGACTTACAAACATCTTCTATCTTACCTGAACAAGGTAGTTCAGGATGGATGTCTCTGGTTTTTACCAGTGCTCAGGGACTGCCCGGAGATTGAACAAGCTGGGCAGTGGGGGCCTCTCTCCAGTTCTAAGAGTGTCTTCCACTGTGTCCCTTGGCCTGCGGTTGCAGCTAGGCCGATGGCCTCTTGTTGACACCAAAGATGGCCGCTCCTGGGGGTGGAGGATCCAGGTCAGAAACAGAAACTGTAATTAAATCTTTTTTTATCCTGCCTCATCCCCAGCAGGAGGTTATTCTTAGTGCCCAGTGAGGGGGAAGGAAGGGCAAAAGGCTTGCCTTTGACCTTGTGACCTCCTGGTGCTTGGTAGAGGTTAGGGGCTGAGCTCTCCTTGAGCATTTTCCCCTGAGTCCAGAATCTGCAGAACATGCTGCTTCCAGGACAGAGGGCAAGGCCAAAGCACTGAGCATCTGTATTTGCCATTCAAAATCTCTAGTCCTCTGACTTTGGACCTTGGGGCTGAATGTGGGCAGTGCCCTGGAGAAGTTCTGCCTGTGTAGGCTGAGGCAGGTGTCGTTTGTATTCTCCAAACTGGCGTCCTTCGTTGTTGTTTTTTTTTTTTTTTTTGTTTTGTTTTGTTTTGTTTTGTTTTTGTTTTTGTTTTTCCGACTTAGCCCGGCTGAGAAACCTGCTGCTTCCTAACTTCTTCTTCCTCTGGAGTCAGGCCAGAGCCCACATTCCTGGCCTAAGGACCAGGGGCAAGACAGCAGAGGCCGAGGGTTAGCCATTTGGCCACTCCCTTCCCTAACGTTTTTCCAGGTGCATTAGGGAGAGCTGTTTATTCTTCCTGCCTCCTCCCCAGGTGTGCTCTCTTCTCCATCCATCTCTTAGCCCATTCTTCTTCACCCGAAGTGTGGATCCGCCAAGGAAGTCAGCCAAGAGTACAACTTGGTCTGGCCTCCTGCAGAAAGGATTCCAGCGTCTCCCATTCAGCCAAAGCCAAGGATGAGAAGCAGTGGGACGTGGGGTTCAAGTTCTTGGAGCTCACGCTACAGATACTTCACTTTCAAGAAGAAAAATTACTATCCACTGTGGATTTGCCTCCAAAATGGAAGACCGAGGATCCTGTTCCCCTTGGCTACTCCTCCAGGCTGTGTTCTCGTTCACGTGTGTTTTTATAAACGGCAGAGCCCCATTTCATTGGGGACGCCCTTCCCCTCTAGTTCCTTCCTCTTTAGCTCCCCTCTCCCCACCTGCAGAACCAGCTGGAGCCTGCAGCCTTTCCCACACATGTATATACAATCTCCTTCCTCAGTGAATGGCTAGTTGTCTTGACTGGGACAGCGCTGGGACGCCTCCCTATGTCAGATGGGAGGGTAGTTCCTGAAAACCTTCACCCTGGATGGCTGCTGAGGGTATCGGGCCTGACTTCATGTCTACTGTGCCTCTCACTGCATCCCTCAGGTCATCTATTTCTGGCCCTGCTATCTCGTCATCTTTAATATTTTACTCTAGCTTTTCTACCCCATGTCTGACCACCTGGTCTCCTTACCTTTTTTTTTTTTTTTTTTTTTTGGGATGGGGAGGATCTCACTATGTAGTTCTTGGCCTGGGACTCACTATGTAGACCAGGCTGGCCTGGAACTCACAGAGATCCACCTGCCTCAGTCTCCCAAGTGCTGGAGTTCAAGGTGTGCACCACCTCACCTGACCTCCTCCTCTTCATTCTTGTCCCTCATTATCACCCCAAACTGAGACCTGGTGATTTTTCTAAATTTCTAAGTGACTGTATCATCACATGCGTGGAGACCCCAACATTCCCCCATCTTGATGATGATGACTGAGAGGCTCTGGGGAATCCTTTTGAGAACCCCTTTTTCATTATACCCTGTCTCCCCTGGATCCTGCTTTTCCCATCAGCATATGTTCTGGGTCTTGTTTCCAGACCTCTGCTGGGAACATCATTGTTCCTGTGTGTGTGTGTGTGTGTGTGTGTGTGTGTGTACATGAGTGCACAAACATATGTACCCATGCACAGGTATCACTGAAAGCCTTTTCAAGACCTGGATGTGGCACACACCTTTAATCCCAGCTCTCTAGAGGCAGAGGCAGGCCATCTCTGTGAGTTCATGGCCAGCTTGCTCTTCATAGAGAGTGCTAGCCAGGATTACCTTGTAAGACCTTGTTTCAAAACCAAACCAAACCAAAGACACAGCCTAACTGAGCTGCATAGTTTTTATGGAGAGATAGCTTAGAAATTAAGAGCACTTACAGCTCCTCCTCAGAACCCGAGCTTGGTTCCCAGCATTCCCATGGTGCCCCACAACTGTTAGTAACTCCGGTCCTAGTGAACCCGATGCCCTATTCTGGCCTCTGTAGGCAGCAGGCAGGCAAACACTCATACACATGAAATAAAAAAAACCTTAAAAAGCCAGGCAGTGGTGGCTCACACCTTTAATCCCAGCACTTGGGAGGCAGAGCCAGGTGGATCTCTGTGAGTTCGAGGCCAGCTTGGTCTACAGAGTGAGATCCAGGACAGGCTGCAAAGCTACACAGAGAAACCCTGTCTCAAAAAAAGAAAAAAAAAAAAACCTTAAAAAAAGTCCGTCCAAGGCTCCGCTATCCTCCAGGGATTATAATTTCCAGGAAGAATTTCCTAATGGAACCCCGACATCTACATCTTAAACCTAACTTCGGAGTGTCCTTTGGCCTCTAGTTTGGACAGCCTTCTGCCCTCTGGAACACACGTTTCTTTGTGACACTGAGATTGCCTCCTCCATGTACAGTCTATCTTTTGATAATAGGGTGACTATTCTGTTTTTCATATCAGGATTCTCTTCTGCTTGTATACTTTGTGGAAATGTCTCCTGAGCTCTGTGTCTGCAGAAGCAGCTTTGGCCTAAGCAGAGCCGAGTCCCGGAAAGTGGTTCCAGGGTGGGCGTGGAAGCAAATTCAAGCCCCAGGCTGGGGGAAACGTTCGTTCGTTGGTCATTTCTGGGTAAGACGTTTCCTTTGCCTCTGGGAAATCTCCGAGTAGGATGGCTTTCCTCTGGATCTGGAGGGGAAGTAGCAACTAGCTTGGCAACCAGCTACGGGATGAAGCTGATCCCGTAGAAGTCAGAGCCAGAGCTTAGAAAGAGACTGGGTCCTGATGTCACTAGCAGAGCAGAGGGATAGGACGGAAACTAAAACCAACTCCCACCCGTATTTCCACTCACAGGTGTCTTTCAACAACTGATTTTATTGAGCTAAGTCTTAACTCTGTAGCCCCAGCTGGACTGGAGCTTCCTAAGGCTGACCCCAGACTTGTGGCAGCCTTTCCACCTCTCCCTCCTGAGTTGCTTGGGTTGTGGTAGAGCTATGATGTTCAGCTCTACTCTGATTTCTATCTCTGTTAGCCTTTACAAGCTGGGCCACCTCATTTAACACTCCATTTCCCTGTTATAGTTAAAACTGTAACCTCCAAGATCTAGGCAGGGATCCCAGATTCTGTAATCTCATCTGTCTCACAAATTCAGCAAATCCAAAGTTGATCTTAGTTTTGTTTGACATGGGGATCTTACATAGTCCAGGTTGCCCTCAAAGTTACTATGTAGCTGTGAATGACCTTGAATTCCCCGTCTTCCTGGTTTCAATTCCCGGGTGTGGAGATTACAGGCATCCGCCACCATACACAACTCCAACATCACAGATTTCTACTGTTGTTTGCAGTGCTGGAGCTTGGAGCCAGGGCCTTGTACATGCTAATCAAGCACTTCCCCACTGATCGGCATCCTCATCCCTAACCTGACCTTTTAAATCACTCCCCCAACAACCTGCTTCTGGTCAAATACTCCCTATCTTTGTTCATGGCTCCTGTGTCCTTCTGCTGTCCTAGCTAGGAGCTGGGTGTCATCAGACTATTTGTATATCCCATATCCAGTAGGACACCTCATCCTGTTGATTCTCCTCCTTTACCCCATCTGATCTGCTCTCTTGTCTTGGCCTACTTCTACATACTGACTCAGTTGTCCATCATCCCTTATGCCTTCCCATGCAGGCTCCTCACTGAGGCCAGTCTTCTAAGTTACAAGAGTGACCACTTATGGCCTCTGTCCGGGTGATTCCTCTCTGTCTTATTTAAAGACAGTCTTCTAGATTATACTACTGAGGCCTTCCACTCTTCTGGAATGTTGTAGGTCTCTCAGGACTTTGCCTGTGTCTTCTGCTCTCTTGGTGTTTGCCTGTTTCTTTCTCCAGGAAAACTCTTACCCAGTGGCTGGGTTGGCTGCCCATTTCTGTGTCCACAGGTACATCTAGCTGACCACCTGCTAGTCCCCTACATTGTGTTGTCTTTACAAGGTGAGCAAGGATACCATGCCCCTTACTTCTGTTAACCTCAGCCTTCAGCATAGTCCTTGGCTTGTAATAATTACTCAGTGGGTGCTCACTGGGATGAGTGAGTAAATCGGACCTTATCCCCACAGCCCACTCTCTGCAGGCTTTTCTCCTTCTGGCTCTGAGATAAGCTTCCTCTGTTTGGGGGACATCGTGAGGTATCTGAGGAACTCCTGAGTTGTTTTCCTGTGCCTACAGTCATTGCCAAAGGTAAGCTTTAGGAAGTGACCCTCCTTTGGGGTGAGACAGATAAAATGGGCCGTGGAGAGGACTCCGAGGGTCAGCTTCTGGCAGCAGCATCATGTGTGAGAAGGAACTGGGATGTTTCTTTCTCAGGAATTCTGGGGCAATTGAGACCATTTTGGTCCCTGGAATTCCTAGCAAAATGCTGCTGCTTTTTGCTTTGGGGCAAAATGTACTAAAACTTCTAGACGGTTAGGGACCAGGCAGGGAGACACTAAGAGTAGACAGGTCTAGTTGTCCTCTCTCTGGTCCTCTCCTTATGTACCTGCCCCTATCCACTGTGAGTCACCTCCCTCACGAGCCTCTGTGCATCACTCCACTGTGGAGGCCGGAGTGTGGTGTCACTGTTACGCAGGCCTGGAGACCCACACCGCGTGCACTCATCAGTCTGTAGATAGGAAGTGGGGATAGAGAGGTAGGAGGAGCCTGGGGCTGCTAGACCCGGGCTGTTGAAGCTGGTGAGAGGGAGCTGCACGGAGTTGTAAATTCTGAATTATGATGGAAACCGCTGACCACAAGCGCATGATGGGAACTAGTTGTGACATCGAATCTTCCTCCTAGTGGCTTTAACTCACTGTGATGTCTAACCTTTCTCTGGCCCTTCTAATGAGGTCCCGTTTCGGCCATAGAGACTGGCTTTCTGTTAAGTGCCCAAAATGCCCCAGCTGCGGTAATTACCTCCCCCTCCTGCAGCTGAGTGGGTTTCAGCCCAGGTACTGAGGCCCCGGCAGGGCTGACATCAGCAGGGGTAGAGAGCTGGACGTCTGTGCACCAGGAACATTATATACCCCCTCCACCAAGGACATGCCTCAAATCCTTCTCCAGGTGGGGAAGCAATGCTCTTCCGAGGGATGTGAGAAGGATACAGGGCCTAAGGCGCAAGGAGCAGTGATGGGAAGACCGGAGAAGGAGCAGAAGTTGATAAACAGTAGATCAGAACCACTTGGAGTGCCAGCTGTCTGCACTATAGGTCCCCCAATAGCCTCTGTGACTGCCCAGGCCTCTGCCTGTCTGACTGCTCCTGTGTCCTGCTTGGGGACCACTGCGCGGCAGTCACCAACTCCACCATTCCCTTACATCCTGCGGCTCCCCCCCTCCCCCGGCCCCCCTCCCTCCATTATCCGAGCACCGACCCCTTTTAAGTTCGTAGAGTTACCCTTCCTAGGGAAATCTGAATTTTGGGCGTTCTAGGGGCCATACTGAATGGTTGTGTTCGGGTCTCCCTCTCTCCCTCCCTAACTTACCTTGGCTTAGGCTTGACCCTGGAATGCAGAAGGGATGAGGCCCTGGCCCTGTTTTGAGGAAGGCCTTGTTTCAAGCCATCTCTGCACAGGGACTGTCATTTCCTCGAGAGGAAGAGAGGGTCTAGGCTGAGAATAAAGATGCCAGGTAGTTCTTTGCTTTCTGGTCTCTCTGGTAAATGCCCTTTGGAGGGGCTCCGTCTGGTGACCTGGCGCTCCCAGGTCCAATTTCCTGTGTGTCACCATTGTTCAGGTTCCAGCCACTGTGGAAAGATTTGTAGCCAGAGGCCAAGGTCAGGGCCCAGGGTTGGGGTGGGGGAGGCTGGTAAGAACCATGTGAGCGAAGAGACCAGCCCCGATGGGACACAGTGGGCCTGAAAGTTCTCAGGTCTATGTTCCCCTCAGTTTAATGATGTGGAAAAAAGATGGAGAAAAGAGCAGGAAGCAGCCTGGCCCAGCCTCAGGTGGTCCCCTGAGCTGCTGCTGGCTTTGGCCTCTTCTGTGCATGGACCTGAGTGTCCTTGGGCAACCCTATCAGCCCTTAACCTGCCCACACTTTCCTTTATCCCCGGTGGAAATCCTGCTTTCATCCTGGTCCCCATGAACCTGGCTGTTTGTGAACCACAGGACCAGACTGGCCGGTGCAAAACAGAAAAGTGCAATTTCATGTGGACAAATTAATAAAATAGTGACGGAAGAGCATCATTAAGTCAAGAAGGGGTCTGTTGACCATGCACAAAACAAGCCCCGTCCTTCTGATATTTGTCTCACAGAGGGAAGTTCTCTGGCTTGACAACAACTCAAAATGAGAGTTTTTAGGTCTTGGTGACAGGTGGTGGAGTTAGCCCTGCCCGAGGCTCTAAAATCGCCTCATGAGAGTCAGGGGTCGCCATCTCCAGTGGCTTCCATATGAAACAGCTCCCCGTGTGTTTCTCTTCTTCTGTGTGGAGAACAAGGAAGGAAGGAAGGTGTGTGTGCATGATGTGGCATGTGTTGAGTGTGTGTGTGTGTGTGCGCGCGCGCGCGCGCGCACGCATGGTGTGTATGTGTGTGGGGTGTACACATGTGTATGTGGTGTGAGTGTGTATAGTGAATATGGTGTGGTGTGTGTAGTGTGTGGTATGTGTTGTGTGTATGGTGTGGTGTGTAAATGTATATATAGAGTGCTATGTGTATGTGGTGTGTGTGTGTGTGTGAGTATAGTGTATGTGGTGTGGTGTGGTGTGTGTGTGTACATGTGTGACTATGGTGTGTGCATAGTGTGGTATGTGTATTGTATGTGTATATATGGTATGTGTATATAGTGTGTGTGGTATCATATGTATGTACTTGCATGGGTTTGTGCATGGTATGGCCCCTGAAGAAGTGTTGGTTTTCTATTAACCTCTGCCCAAACCCTGTTCCTTTCTGAGGCACTGAGCGCAACTCTGTGCTCTTGTTCCCACGACCCAGGGATCCAGGTACAGTTGCTTTCCTGCTTCTGCCTGCTGAGTTAGAGGCCAGCCATCTGCCTCACTGCTGGGCAGGGAAGATAAACACCGCAGCCCCCGGAGCCAGGCTGAAGGCAGAGGTGGGATTAATGGGTTTATCATCAGGCACCTGCTGGGTAGCAAGTCCTCCCCCTGAGGCAGGGCACAGAGATAGAGGCTGGCTAGAGGAGACTCCTGGTGAGGGAGCAAAGGCTTAGAAGCACGAAAGGATGGGTTTCCAGATTGGCAGATTAGAAGATGGAGACTCTGGAGTCTCCGTAGCTGATTTGGAGGGAGAAAGCAGTCCTCCACTGAGGCACTTAGAATCCAGAAATGTTGGCCGCGGGACAGCGGACAATGCAGGAGCCTCCAGGTTCCTGCCTTGACCGAATTTACAGTCTAGTCGGGAGATGTGCCTGGCTTCACACCCTTGGGGACGGGAGCCATGAGCTTGTTCCCTGGTGGGGTCTGGCTGCTGGAAAGTGCTGAAGAGAGGCTGGCAGCTTGGGAATGCACGTGAAAAGCCAACAGCACGCTGGCACACAGCCACCAGGCTCTATAGAGTTGAGACCATGAGATGCAGAAAGAGGCACGGGAACTGACGGCTGGTGGAAGGCGGGGTGCGGTTGGGGAAAGGGTTTGGATGTTGGGAGATGGAGAATGGAGGTGGTGAGCAGCGCAAGGCAGACACTGAGCAGGTGAGTGTTGGTGTAAGGATGATGTGGTGGCCCAGCTTTGGACAGGTGTGTGTGGTTTGGGGGAAGTTACTTAACCTCTCTGAATCTCATTGTTCCAAATATGAGATAGGAAGGAAGGATACCTCACAGCATTGTACAGATGACCTGAAATATCCCACCAGCACAGTGCCAGGCAGATGGTAAGTGCTTGGAAAGCAATGGCAGCTTCCTATAATCAACTACAAAGACACGGTAGGAAGGCGTGTTTCTAGGCAAGGACTTTTGTTGCGCTTGAGAAAAATGGAGTTTATTTGGGTAATAGATGAGCTTAAAAATTTTTTTTTTACATTCAAGCTTTTTTATTTTTTTTCCATTTTACTTTAAGACAGTGTCTCTCTATGTAGCCCTAGGACTCTCTCGCTATGCAGACCAAGCTGGCCTCGAACTCAGAGATCCTTCTGCCTCTGCATCCTGAGCGCTGGAATTAAAGGCATGCACCCCCATGCACAGCCAAGCATCTGATTTTAAAAAGCATTTATTTTTATTGGTGTGCGTGTGTGCGTGCGTGCGTCTGTGTGTGTGCTTGTGTAAGGAGCCCAGAAGGCAGGCCCTGGGTTCCCTGGAGCTGGAGTTGTGGAGGTGGTTGTGAGCCACCTGACCTGTATGTTTACATTGCTTTTTTGCAAGAGCAGAAAGTGCTGAGCCAACTCTGTAGTCCCCTACCATCTTATTTTTTAAAAAATATTTTTATTAATTTAAAAAAAATTCCTAAGTACATTCAGTGTGTTTTGGTCATATTCATCCCCATTCCACCCTCTAACTCTTTCCAGATGAACTTCTACCCATTTTCCCCTTTCAAGATTTATGCCTTTCTTTTATCCACAGAATCCAATTTGTACTGCCCATATCCTCATGGGTATGGAGCCACCAGGGACCACATCCTAAAAAAGCTTTCCATTTTGCAGTATGTGTGTGTGTGTGTGTGTGTGTTTAGGCAATGAGACTCTACCTCAAAACTAAAAATAAAGAATGGAAAAGAAAGCTATCTCCAAGGCCAGGTTCAGGGGTGTGTTTTGTGAGAGAGGAGGTAAGCGCAGGACTCTATGGGATTGTAGGATCTTGGTGAGTTACTCGGTTTGCCCTAACTGGTTCTGTCCAGTCAGTCTTCAAACCCGGATTTTCACTGTTTTTGTTTCCAGTGTTGGAGACTGAAAATAAGGCCTTGCTTATGCAAGGGAAACATTCTGCCACTCAGCAACAGCCCTAGCTTGTCATTTTCACACTAGAACTGAAACATAATATTTTTTATGCCTATCTGTGCTGTGGTGGTTTGAATGAAATTGGCCCTCATAATCTCATAGGGAGGGGCGCTATTAGGAGGTGTGGCTTTGTTGGAGTGAGTATGGCCTTGTTGGAGGAAGTGTGTCACTGTCGGGGCGGGTTTTGAGGATTCCTACGCTCAGGATACCGCTGTGTCTCAGTCGACTTCCTGTTGCCTGCCGGGCCTAGGACTCTCAGCTACTATTCCAGCACCACAGCTGCTTGCACGCCACCATGCTCCCCGCCATGATGATAATGGACTGAACCTCTGAAACTGTAAGTGAGCCACCCCAATTAAATGTTTGCTTTGTGGGCTAGAGAGATGGCTCAGCAGTTAAGAGCAGGACTACTCTTCCAGAGGACCTTAGTTCAATCCCCAGCATCCACATGACAGCTCACAACTGTCTGTAATTCCAGTTCTAGGGGACCCAACACCCATGGCAAAACACCAATCCAATGCACATAAAATACATATAAAAATGTTTTCTTTATAAAAGTTGCCGTGGTCATGGTGTCTTTTCACAGCAATAGAAACCCTAACTAAGACATATGCCATGTGCTGTCTTTTGTGTGTGTGTTCAAATGTGTGTGTGCGCGTGTGTACGTACCCCTGTGGGAGCTAGAGGTCACCCTCCAGTGTTGTCCATCTCATGTTTCTGAAACTTGTTGATTAGGCCAGACTGGGTGTGCAGTGAGCTGCAGGGGATTGCTGGTCTCTCCAGTGCTAGGTTACAAACCTGTGATGTCACACCGATCTCTTCTTAGTGGATGCTGGGGATGAAACTCAGGTCCTCATGTTTACATGGCCAGCGCTGCCTACACATCTCTCCAGTCCTGTTGTGCATTTCCCCTTTACTTTTAGATATCATTAATATCTAAGTTTGGAGATAACCAAGAAACCTTTTAGATTGTACTACTGAGGGAGTTGTTAGAAATCAAAAGGGCAAAACCCCTGGAATTTGAGGGGGAAAAATCATAATTCAAGAAGTTGCCTCGGCTTTGCTGGTGTAAGGCCCAAGGTGTGAGATGTGCTGGTCTCAGGGGCAAGCACATACGGAGGCAGGTGGAGTCTTTTGCTCCCATCACCTACGATGCTGGGAAAGATGCTTCTTTACATGGGACCCAACCAGCCTCCTTTCTAGAAGGGGACCTCCATATGGACACCAATATGTAAAACAGACAATTTCTTTGACCTGGCTTTCCACGGATGGGAGATAATCAGATGGGAAAACAGCTCACGAATCTATTGGCGACGGTGGTTTTAAATTGGAACACTAAACGGTTGTTAAGAACTATGGCCACACCTGGATGTGTGGTCGCTGCCGCTTGCTCTCTGAATGTTAAAGGAGAAAACAAGACGATCAAGTTCAAGTTGATTACACTCATATTTACATGTGCACTAAACCTCAGCTGGGACCCACCCCATCGCATTATGAGAAATTACGAGCAGACGTCAGTGTTTAATATTTTTACATCTTACCAATTTTGAGCAATGTATCCCTTCCTACGAGAAAGCTGTGTTTCAAACGGAGAAAGAATACTTGAGTTTCTTTTTTTATTTCAAGTTTGAAAGGAAACACAATCAACAAATGGCTTGAAAAGCAGCTGGCTTAAGATAAATAGTGTGATGAAGAGACACCATTGAAGAGCTGTCCTGATGGTTGGCACAATTAAAATCAATATCAATTGTTAAAAAATGATTGTATCCACGGTGAACTACTTTTGGATGGTTTCTGTCAAGGCCCTCGCTTACGATTAAAGCCGAGTATGTAAAATTCACACAATTTTGTGGGAGGGGAGGGAGGTTTATATTGTCCCTCTGCTCTGTGTGTGTGTGTGTGTATGTATGTATATGCATGTACACATACTCTTGTCAAAGCTGGAGTTGAACAGGACCCGAGATTCAAGGTAGAGTTCATTGACTACATCATTGACGGCACCCCACCGTGAACTGGGATCTGCTGGATCATGAGGTGTGCAACATTTTGGTCTTTCCTTAGGTCCTTGTGTGGGAACAGCTTCAGAGGCTTTCACCCCACATCCTAACAAGCAAATGTTTAACTGAGGACGTGGTACGTGTCTCACAGAGCTGAGGACATCGAGTGAGGGAAAGAGAAGACTGTTGCACTCAGACACTGGGTAACCATCCTCTTTTAGGGCTTGGGCAGCCGCTGGCAATTCCCACAGTGGGCTGGTAACCAACCCATCCATTAGGAAAGCGGGAGTGGAGATGGGGGGAGGGCTTGGTGGGGTGGCCGCGGTTAAGTGGGAGGTGCCTCACTCCTGGTGTGAGGAGTTGGGGCTGTGCTTTCTGAGGTGAGGATGTGGTGCCTGAGAGAACTGGAATGTGTGAGGTCAGTGCGAGACTGTGCTGTGTGGTAACTGAAAGCAGAGGTGAGGGTTTGGGGTCTGAATCCTGGCTCTGTTGCCTGACTGTGTGGCTTTTGGCAGGTTACTTAATCCTGAAGCTCTAATTTCTCCTTTCATTGGAAAACAAACAAAAACGCAAGAGTAACAATGGCAGTAGATGATCCCGTACGTGAAGCACTTTGCGTACACCTTGCCCTTGTAAACCTTAATAATGTCCGGTTAGTGTTATCATGTCCGCTGTACAGGAAAGGAAACTGAGGCTTAGGGAAAAGGCCAAACCAATGATAAAGTTGAAGGGCTTCCTTCAGAAGCAGCCTCTCTCCCAGCCATGTCCTGAGGGCTGCCCCTCCCAGGCCCCCTTTCACTTTGTGTATATTCTAGGGCTCTCTGGTCTCTTCAACTGTCGTACACACTGCGAAAGATGAGATTGGATGCCTGTGGTTTGTTTTGTTTTGTTTTTCAAGACAGGGTTTCTCTGTGTTACAGCTCTGGTTGTCCTGGCACTCACTCTGTAGCCCAGGCTGGCCTCAAACTCACAGAGATCCGCCTGCCTCTGCCTCCCGAGTGCTGGGATTAAGGGTGTGCGCCACCCACCACCACCCAGTTAACACCTGTGTTCTTGACTAGCATTTTGTTATAGGGCTGAGGGAAGCAGGGATGGGAGTTAGTGCTGATGGCAGAGATGACCTGACAGAGACGATTCTAACAAAGTCGATCGAGCATTGGGGATCAGACAAATGGGGCTAAAGTTCATGGATGGTGGAAGTACAGGAACCCAGAGGACTCCCTGCTGCCTCAGCACACGAGGAGGATGGTGGGTGGACCAGAAGTGGACAAAGGAATGGAGATGCCCAGTAGACATATGTGGTTGAGGCCTCACTGTATAGACAGCAGGGCCGTTGGGCCTTAGAGACATGAAAGTGAGGGGGTGAAGCTGAAGGCTGAGGCCATCAAGTTCCTTCCCTGGAAGACCCCGAGTCCTAGGGTCTCGGAGTGTTGTGTGCCAAATAGACGTCAGAAGTTTATTTTCACATTTTTATGATTGAGAAGGGTTTCACACAGATATTTATATATTTTTATGTGCATGGGTATTATGCCTCCATGTATGGCTGTGCACCATGCATGTAGTACTTGTAGAGTCCAGAAGACAGCATCAGATCCTCCAGGACTGGAGTTAATAGATAGTGTGAACCACCATGTGGGTGCTGGGAATCGAACCCAGGTCCTCTGGAAGAGCAGCCAGCACTCTTAACCACTGAGCCATCTCTCCAGCTCCCTTTCTCACAGATTTTCACTTGTCACACTCCTTTTTCCTCTGTTCTGTTATAACCACTTCATGGGGAGATTATAGACATGGCTGCCTGTGCTGAGACCATCCATGTATAAGCCCTCCTCCTCCTCCTCCTCCTCCTCCTCCTCCTCCTCCTCCTCCTCCTCTTCCTCTTCCTCTTCCTCCTCCCTTTGACAACTCTCCACTGGAGGAGCAGAGAGGCAAAGGTGGAATAACAGCTCAAGAAAATGGTCTCTTAGAAGCCAGTGCTAGAGGAGTCCCCATGAAGGTGGATGGAGGGCATATGTACACACATGTAGACAGGTGTGTCTGGGGGCTCCTTGTCAGTTTAGTGTGGTGTTCGACATCACACCCTCTTACTGTGCTGGTGTGTGAGCCTCCGTTTTCTCCTTAAACAGAGACAAGAGTAACACACAACAGCCGGGCCCCAGTCTGTGGGGGAAGAGTGGCTCGGTCGAGCTCTCTCTGCTCATCTTGAACATGTGTCTGAGCAGTGCTCTGGGTGGCCCCGTGCCTGCTCCCAACACGCTTGGGAGCCAGTCAATCTGTTGAGCCACCGGAGTCCACCTCTGCCAAGTCATGTTTGCTGGCAAGGCCTACCTGGCTGACGTCTGTCTGGGCAGGTGAGATGGCAGGCAGCAGATGGGTAAGTTATTTTTAGCCATGCGGAGGGTGACGTATGCGACTTCCAAGGCCACATGCCCAGGTTTGTGTTTATCAGGCATATGCGCACAGACCCTGAGTAGGACAAAGAAGACATTTCAGTAGATGATGCCAGGAAAGAGGCTTCCTGCTGGTCCAGGTAGAGCGCATAAGCTAAAGGCTTAGGCTTAGGAAATGATCCTTGAAGGTGTCCCCTCCTCATAACATGCTTTGCAGTGTTGACCCTTTCGTTATGGCTTGACTGTGGTTTGTCCCCATCAAAAGTCATGATGGAAAAAAAAAAAAAGTCATGATGTTATGGTGGATTGTTTGTTTTGTTGCTTTTTTTTTTTTTTTTTTTTTTTAAACACAGGGTCTTGCTACATAGTCCAGGTTGGCCTGGAACTTACTATGGAGCCAGGTTGGCCTGGAACCTAGCATACTCCTATATCACCTTCATCTCAGGTATTCTGCTACGGCAACAGAAAATGGCCAAGACACCACCTTACCGTTCCTAGTCTCGATGAGTTCTGGCTATTCTTCTCAAAGCTTTTCCTGACATCTTTAGACAATATTAGCGCCCCGGGTGGCCTGCCTGGTTGCCTCTGTCACTGCTGTTAACACACACCATTCCAGTTGTCTGTTTCTTCAATGGCATCAAGGCCCCAGAGAAAGCACAGGTCCTGACTTATCCTGGGTAGTTGCTGCACATCACACCGTACTTGGCAGGCAGTGGGTGTTCATAATGAATACGTTATAAATTTGTCAATTTTGTGACATTTTTCCTTCCTCTTGGCCCTCACAAAGTACTCTAGGTTTGCATTAATTTCTTTTTAAATGACAATGAATCAAATTGCTTTTGTCTCAAGAGTTTTAGTCCCCCACCAAGGCCATTAGAGGTCTGGGGAATCAAAAAGACAGGGATGTGAATCCCTCGTGTTAGAAACTGCTGCCTTGGAGTTACCTGTTATTATTGGGTGTGTGTGGGGGAAGGGGTGACCAACAGCATAGCAAATCCAGAAGCTGGTGGTGCCTAGGGCTGACCTGCCCTTGGCAGAAAGGTTTGCCCAAGATAACTTTGTGGCTGGGCCCCACCTTCCCCCAAAGCTGTGTCCATAATGTGTTAGAGCAGCGAAAGGTCAGGGAAAATCTGGGGTCTCCTGGTGATGGGATGGTGGTTCAGCATGTCCTGTCTCCTCCATCCTGGACTTCGTGAACTCTGATTGGGTTTGAAAGCCTGTACTGGTTCATATGTATTGATGGGTGCTCTTATATATACACAAATTTATTTGTACACACAATCATGCTGGTGTGTACTTCATACGTCCATACACACTTATGAATACATCTTATATGTACATACATATTGGTGTGTGCTTCTTCTATACACACATATTGGTATATATCTCTTGTTCTCTAGGGACCTCATGGGGGATGTTCTACTGATGTCCAAGGGGTTAGGGCAGATGGAGTGTCTCAGGGGAAGGTGTCTGCTACCCTAGGCCTGCACCCAGGACTCGGACAACAGATCTGTTCTTGTGGCCGAGCTAAAAGGCCATCCAATAGACTCATAGATAAACTGTCTTGGTCTCTTCTATAGTTGGGACCTGGTACCATTGGGAGACAGTGGAAACTTTTAAGTGGTGGGGTCTTGTGGAAGGTCTTAAGTTATTGGGTGTATGTGTCTGCTCTTTGCTGTTATTATTGTTGTTTTGTTTGCTTTTTGAGACAGGGTCTTATATACCCTAGACTGGCCTCAAACTTACTTAGTTGAGGCTGGCTTTGAACTCCTGATCCACCTCCATCCACCTCTTAAGCACTGGGATAACAGGCATGCACCACCATGCTCACTGGGAAGGGTGTGGGCTTTTGAAAACTTCAAAGCCTGTTCCCAGTGACACACCTCCTCCAACAAGTTGACAGTTCCTAATCCTTCCCAAACAGTTCCACCACCTGGGGACCAAGTATTCAAACATATGAGCCCATGGGAACCATCCTTATTCACACCACCACCACACGGGGATATTGGGATCACGGCCCCGCCTCTCCTTTTCATGTGACAGCCACAGAAACGAGCCCGACACTCCCCACCCTCATACGCTGACTTGTCAAAGGCCCAAAGCAGCAGGGCCAACCTACCACAGCCTGGAGCTTCCGAAACTGTGAGCCAAAATCCAAAATAAACTTTTCATTGAAAAAAGTAGAATATTTCAAGTATGTGGTTATTGGAATGAAAAGCTGAGTGTTGGCTCAGTCTTCCCCGGGGGCCCAAGTTTCAAAGGTGCTCCAGGGAAGTTGTCTGGAGATACAACATTTTCAGGGCTAGGGACACAAAGGACAAGCCAGGTGAGAAGAGGGACAAGACCCTGATTTAGGTGAAGACTCCTTGCTGTTGAAAGCATGGAGCTGGATTTTGAAGCTCTCTAGGCCACCAGCCACGTGGGGGTGGGGATCGAGACCCTGCCTGGATTTTCCTCGTCACGTCAACAGAATGAGATAGCAGGAGGCTCTGAGAACATGTTCCTTCAGAGGCTGAAATTACACACTTGTGGCCGCCAGGACGGCTATTTGCAGTAATAACTATTCTAGCATGGTTGGAAAAGCCTAGTAAATGTTGCCCTCGTTTGAAATTCTCCCCCGATCCCCACCCCACCATCTCCCCAGTGCTGAACAGGCCGAGAGGCAGAGTGACTATTTTCTGTTTGTTTGTGTCTCCAGAGCCAAGCTGTCTGGAACCACTGTCTGGAAGGCTTCTTCCCCATCCCGGCAACTGTACCCAGCAATCAGGAGGTACTGCGTAAACATCTAGAAGACCCAGAGGGGTCATTAGCCGGGGGTAGGAAACGTCTTTGTTTGAACCTCTGATAGTCACAAGGAATCCAAAACCAAAGGACGGCTTTGCCCTTTATCTGTCTCAGGAGCGCGAATGATGAAGGGAAGGATGGAGCCCAGCTGGTTGCACTAGGCATCACGGAGGTTTTAACACTGTAGACGTCCAGGCTGTGCTGTAGAGATTCACTTGGCTCTTCAGCAGAACAAGGGGCCCTGTGGGTTTCCCGTCACACTGGGGATTCCCTTGTGCAGAGTGAGAACCACTGGCTTAAGTGGCGTGGGGCTTTCTGCTGGTTCTTTTGCCCACGCTGGCAGCTCTGGGAGGGGGAGACACAGTGGGTGACCCTTCCATTCTCTCAGGTTGCCCTGATCTTTGTTTGTTTCCAGTGAGCCCCTCTCCATGCGTTTGGAGGGGGGTTCACACATAATAATGCCCCAGAGCTTTATGTGGTTCAGTCAAAGCCATGATCTCTCCTGTACCTTATGGGTAGCTTAAGAGACCAAAAATATTTTTATTATTTTATTATTTTTATTATCGTATGCATATGGATGTTTTACTGGCATGTATGTCTGTATACCACATGCATGGCTGGTGCCCTCAGAGGCCAGAAGAGGGCATCGGATCCCCTGCAACTGGAGTTAAAGATGGTTATGAGCCACCGTGTGGATGCTGGGAATTGAACCTGGGGCCCCCAGCCTCTGGCTTAAGAGGTTTTCGAGGGCAATGCTGGCCATCTGAGAGTTTTCATTCACTCAGATTTTCACACACATGACAGCTAAGTACCCCTTTCCTGGTGCGTAGTTCTAAGCACTGGTCCTTCGCTAAATCCAGGTAGCGAGCATCTCTGTCCCTTCACGCTCCCTCAGCTCTTGCTAAGTCTCAAATGCACGGCTTCCTCCTCTTACCTTGTGCTTTCTGCTTGGGTTTGGGTTGATTCATCTGAAACCTCCTACCACCACTTCCCAATGGCTCCCTCCCTGCCTGTAGTCTCACTCCATCTGTCTGCATCCAGAGCGAGCTCACAGCAAACTGCGCAGTTGTCTGCCTTTTTCTTTCTTCATAATTTTATTACATGCGTGCGTGTGCATACGTGACTGTGTGTGTGAGAAACCGTGTGTGTGAGAAACCATGTGTGTATGCATGACTACATGCATGTGTGCGAGCCACAGTATGTATGGAGATTAGAGAACAATTTGTGGGACTCAATTCTCTTCTCTCACTATGTGGGGTGGGGGTGGGGATCAAACAGGTCATGGGACTTGGTGGCAGGTGCCTGTACCTGCTGAACTATCTCCCTGGCCCGGCAGGGTTTTTGTTTTTTTAACAGAGTCTCACTATATGCCTTATGTTGGCCTGAACTCCTTATGTAGCCCAGACCCAAGCTGGTCCTGAGTTTTTCATCTTCCTGCCTCAGCCTCCTAAGAATTGGGATTACGGGTACTCCTCACCAGACCTGGCAGTTCCTCATTGCATTCCTAATGTGGGTTAAATGTCTCCACATGACCTTTAGGACGGATTGCCAAACAGCTGAGCAGACTCCTGACCTAGCATGTCACCTGATGACCTGTTTTCCAGGAGCAGAAACTTGCTTGTCCAACCAGCTTCTGCTTCCAGTCTGGCTCTGCCTAGGCTTTCTTTTACTTCCCCGAGGCTACATCTTACCTGTCTATCTTTCTCTCTTTAAAATTCCTATGCATTTCTTTTTAAATTTTTTTTTATTATTCTTTTTTTTTTCAAAGATTTATTTATTTATTATGTATACAATGTTCTGTTTGCATGTATCCCTGCAGGCCAGAAGAGGGCACCAGATCTCATTACAGATGGTTGTGAGCCACCATGTGGTTGCTGGGAATTGAACTCAGGACCTCTGGAAGAGCAAGCAGTGCTCTTAACCTCTGAACCATTTCTCCAGCCCTTATTATTCTTTTTAGTAATATGTAGTTGTATGTGTCTGCATGTGGGTGACTGTAGGAGATTTCAGAGGCCAGAGGTGTTGAATCCCCTGGAACTAGAGTTACAGAGTAGCCTCCGGAGAGCAGGGAGTACTTTTAACCACTAAGCCGTCTCTCAGGCCCCCTTACCTGTCTCTTAACAGCCAGCCCATGAGTCCTCCCCTGTCTCTTCCTGGGCTTGTCAGATGTGGGCTCCTTGGGCTCCCCCTCCATGTGACAGCACTCAGCTGAAGCTCTTTCAAATTGTAACACAAGGTTTTGTTTTTTCTCTTTGTAGCCCTGGCTGTCCTGGAACTCACTCTGTAAACCAGGCTGGCCTCTAACTCAAGAGATCTGCCTGCTTCTGCCTCCTG
>CABHPR010147791.1:29450-52621 GCA_902168415.1 Peromyscus melanophrys | reverse complement strand
ACACACACACACACGCACACATACACACGCACACTTAGAGGATAAGAGGACATAAATTGGAGAGAAAGCAAGAGGTAGGTACATGGGAGGGGATGGAGGAAGGAAAGGGAAGAGGGGAATGGTGTAATTATACCACAATCTCAAAAATTTTATTAAAAAAACTGATGTGCAAATTTATTAAATAAGCTCTTAAAAAACAGTGTTTCAAAAACAACTAGAGCCTAAACCAAACCAAAGAAGAATGAACTACTGACTAAGAGCGTAGGCTCTGCCGTCCTGGTTTTGTAACTGAATGAGGTATTGAGCTACTTTCAAGTAATCCATGTAACTCTGTGTGCCATGAATGTTGCTGAATCCCATAGACAGGGTCAAAGCTTGAGTCTGTGTTGCAGGTAAGTATAACAATGACAAACACACTGAAAAGAAATTGATTGTGTAATTCCATTCACAATAGCTGCAGAATGTAAACATGACTTTTTAAAATTATGATAAGAAAGTTGTATATACAGGAAGGCATCTTATTGTTGTGTGTTAATTTTGTATCCTACACCTTTGTTGAATGTGTTTATTGGTTTTGAGAGTTTTCTGGTGGAATTTTTTAGAATCACTTAAGATGTAGAATTATAGAATTTTAAAACAAGGATACTTCGATTTCTTTCATTTCTATTATATCCCTCCCATTTACTTCTCTTAGATTATTACTACAGTTAAGATGTCAAGTACTACATTGAACAGGGAAGAATGGACAGGCACACTGGTGTTCCTGAGCATGGAGGAAATGCTTTTGGGCTTTTAAAACTTGATATGATGTTGGCTATAGTTTTGTTGTATTGTATGGGATATGATCTTTCCATCCATAGCCTTCTCATGACTTTTATCATGACTGGATGTTGAATTTTGCTGATGGCCTTTTCTGTATCTATTGAGATAAACACATGATTTGTATCTTTGAGTCTGCTCATGCACTGTTTTATGTTTATTGATTTGCATATGTAGAACCATCCCTGCATCCTTGGAATGAAGCCAACGTGATCATGATAAGTGATATTTTTGGAAGTGTTATTTAATTTAGTTTGCAAGTGTTCATTGAGAATTTTTGTGGCTATGTTAATAAGGTTCTGCAATTTTCTTTTTCTTTCTTTCTTCTTATTTTGGTGTTTCTGGTGTGAGTTTCACAGTAACACAGGCTTCATGAAATGCATCTGGAAGAATTCATCCCTCTTCTATTTTATAGAATAATTTGAAAGGCATTGGTATTAGTTCTTTAAAGGCATGGGAGGATTCTGTAGTGAATCCATCTGAGCCTGGACTTTTATAAGTTGTCATGGTTAGTTATAGATCCATTTAAATTATTGTCTCATCTTCGTTTAACATTCAACATATGCATCCACAAATTAATTTATTTCTTTTATATCTTCCAATTTATTTACTGGGATATAAGTTAAGTTTTTAGGATGCATCATTATGGAATTTTGAATTTCATTGGTACTATGGCAATGTCTCCCCCTTTTAATCTTTGATCTTATTATTAACTGGACTCTTCCTTGGTTAGTCTGGCTAAGAGTTTTCCAATCTTGTTTATGTTTTCAAAGAATACACTATTTCATTGATTTTTCTTAGTTTTGTTTCTAGTTCATTAATTTCTGCTCTGATTTAATTATTTCTTTACATCTACTGCTTTCTAGGTTTGGCTTGTTTTTGTTTCTACAAGGTCCTAAGACTTATTTTAAGTTATTTATTTGAGACATTTCTGTTTTTAATGTAGGCATTGGTATATATGACCTTCCCTCACAGGAATATTTTCATTGTATACCCAGAGGTTTTGGTATGCTTTTGTCTTCATTTTCATTAAATTCAATGAATTTTCATTTCCTTTTTGTTTTCTTAGTTGCTCATTCATCAGTCTCCCCCCCGCCCCCACAGGGTTTCTCTGTGTAGCTTTGGAGACTGTCCTGGAACTCGCTCTGTAGACCAGGCTGGCCTCGAACTCACAGACATCTGCCTGCCTCTGCCTCCCGAGTGCTGTGATTAAAGGTGTGCGCCACCACCGCCAGGCTTCATTCATCAAATTTTAATCTTCATGAGTTTGTGGATCTCCTATAGTTTATTTTACTGTTTATTTGCAGCTTTATTCTGTTGCGGTTGGATAGAATGAAAGCATCATTTCATTTTTCATGTATTTGCTGAGACTTGTTTCTGGCTTACTGTGGTCCACGTTAGAGAAAGTTATACAAGCTTCTGGGAAGGCTACATATTTTCCAGTGTTTGGGAGGAAAGTTCCATAGATATCTGCTGAGTCTAATTTGATCTATGATGTCATTTAACTCTGATGTTTCTCTTTTTATTTTTATTTTTGTCAGGATGACCTGTAAGTTGGTGAGAGTGCAAGTACTATATCGAGGTCAGTCTGTGACTACTAGATATAAACCCAGCAGTGTTCATTTTTCGATATTGGATGCACCTGTGTTGTGTGTCTCTGTTTAGAATTGCAGCATCCTTTCATGGTGACCCTCTTTCTCTCTTTTGACTGGTTTTGGTCCAAAGACTATTTTGTCTGATATTATAATGGTGATACCTTCTTTGTTCCTGCTTTCATTTGCTTGGGATACCCCATTCCATCCTCATGACCTTGTCTATCTTTGATGGCAGAAAGGGTTTCTCGGAGGCAGCAAATGGATGGGTCTCGCTTTGTAATGCAATCTGCTAGTTTGTGTCTTTTGAAGGGATATTGAGGCTGTTAACGTTCAGTGTTGTTATTGAAAAGTGTGTATGGATTCCTGTCACTTTGTTGATCAATTGTACATGTATGAAATTGTCAAAGAACAAAAGTTTTCATAGAAATTTTGAACAGAAAAAAACACCCTGAAACAACTACAACAAAGCCTCTAAAATAAATATTAGCTCTTACTTCACAATAATAATAAGCATTATATATGTGGTACATTATTACCACACTCATTGGATTTAATCTGGAGTCAGTTTATGTAATTATCCCCACTTTATGCATGAAAATCTTTTTGCTCAAAAAGCCAAGATCTTGCAGAAGATGTGACTACTGGCCATGGAGAAAAAGCTTGAACCTGGGGCCTTCTTTGCCTCCATTCACAGGCCAGGTCCTAAATTAGACGACCAAGGTTTGTTGAAATCTTTTTGACTTGGGCATCCTGATTTAGTAGCTACTAACTTCTTTGAGTTTCTCTCTTTCTGCAGATTCCCCTCTTCTTATCAGGAATTTTGAGAGTGGAGGAGGGTCGGCCATGTATCATCTGTCATTTGCTCTGTCTCGTTAAACCCTGAAATCAATCTGAAATGCTCCACTTGCTTTCTAGCCTCTGCTCACTGATTCTGTGCTCTCTACCCCAGCCTCTCTGACCACTGCTCTGTGAATGTGCGGCCAAGCCACTCTGTCCTGTTAGTAGCTTTGCTGCTGACTTCCGTTGGTCCCCTGAAGCCATTGCATCTGTCCTTCTTTACAAAATATGTTTCTCGTTGCTCATATCTGCTTTTAATTCAAGTCTTCAATCATCCTACAGCGCCTGGAGTATGTGCAGCATTTCCAAGAGCCCATTTGTAATTTTACCCCCACCCCATTCCGTCTCCCTTTCCCTCCCTCCCTTTTCCCTTCTCTACCTTTTATAAATCTAGGTCTCCGTTCACTCTACAACTTAACAATATATGGGGGAGGGGACCTTATTTTTGCCGATTAAATTTAAAATCTAGAATTTTGTATTTTTAATAATAGATTTCCAGAAAGTAGGTACATATTAGTTAAAGTAGATATTTCTGTGCAAATTCTGGTAGGCTTCAAGCCTCTTGCAGTAAACAAACAGATTTTGGTGTGAGTGAGTGGCTTAGTGTGGGCAAGGGCCTAGTGTCTCCGTGTGCTGCTGCAGGGGGGCTCGGGCTGTTCTGGTTCCTGATGGTGGTAGTTTTTAATCTCAAGGCAGCACAGTGCCTGTTATGACTCAAGAATGCTCTGCTTCCAGGATGAGGGAAAGGAAAGGAAAGAGCCAAACTCCATTCTTAGAGTTGAAACGAAATGTCTTATTTCAAAATTCTAGCAAGAATTTCGATTTACAGCACACTAGTCTATCCAAATTAGAATGTCACATCTATCTTCACTAAATGATTGGTCTACCCCTTATTTTAAAAATAGTTTAAGAGGCTGGAGAGATGGCTCAGTGGTTAAAAGCACTTACTGTGTTCCCAGAGGACCCAAGTTCGAGTCTCAACACCCATATGGTGGCACTAACTTCCTGTAACTCCAGTTTCAGAGGGTATGACACCCTCTACTGACCCCCACAGGCTCCTGCATGCGTGTGGTGAACATATATACACTTAGGCACACTTGCACACACATTAAAAAAAAAAGCATGGACATATTGATGTGCCTTGGATACATTGATGCCATTTCCTTTGGATGTATATCCAGAAAGTGAGAGCTGAGGTCACCTGATAGATATACATTTGCTGTCTTGAGGAAGTTCCAGACTGTTCAACATGGTGGCTGTACCAATTTATATCCTCAACAACAGGTATGGGAACAATAAAGTTCTCTTTTTTATATATTCTTTTTATTTTTGTTTTTCGAGACAGGGTTTCTCCGTATAGTTTCGGTGCCTGTCCTGGATGTCACTCTGTAGACCAGGCTGGCCTCGAACTCACAGAGATCTGCTGGCTCTGCCTCCTGATGGCTGGGATTAAAGGTGTGTGCCACCACTGCCTGGCTCTTTTTATATAGTCTTGACAGCATTTGTTAGTTTGGTCATTTTGGTACTAGCCATTTCAAATGGAGCGAGATGGTATCTCTGTGGTTTTTGATTCACCTTTCTCTAATACCTACTGAAGTTGAGCTTTCTTCTATTTGCCATTTGAATTCCTTCTTTTTTTTTAAATTACAAATTTAAAAATGTTTTATGTGTATGTTTTTTTCTGCAGGTATGTCTGTCTACTAAATGCATGCAGTACCCACAGGGATACACTGGGTCTGGAGTTACAGAAGGTTATTAGTTGCCATGCGGGTGCTGGGAACTGAACATAGGTTCCTTGGAAGAGTGGGCAGAGCTCTTAACTGTCAAATTCTCTCTCTAGCCTGTAGTTGATTATTTTTGCTCTTTGAAGGTCCACAACCCATATCCCAAATAAATACACATAGAGTCTTATTCTTACTTATGAATGCCTGGACTTAGCTTGCCTTATTTCTAGCCAGCTTTTCTTAAATTATGCCATCTACCTTTTGCCTCTGGGCTTTTATCTTTCTCTATTCTATATCTCTTTCTTTACTTCTTACTCCATGACTGGTTAAGTGGCTGGGGGGCTGGCTCCTGACATCGCCCTCTCCTTCTTTTCTCACTCCTCCTCTTCCTCCAAAACATGAATTTCTCCTTCTGTTTATTCTCTCTGCCTGGCAGCCCCACCTATTTATCTCTCCTGCCTATCTGTTGGCCATTCAGCTCTTTATTAGACCAATCAAGTGTTTTAAGCAGGCAAAGTAACACAGCTTTACGGAGATAAACAAATGCAACCTAAAAGAACACAACACATCTTTACATCATTAAACAAATATTCCACAGCATAAATTAATGTAACATATTTTAAACTAATGCTCCACAACACCACCCCCTGAATTTCTTCTTTTGAGAAATGTCGGCTGATATCCTTTTCTTATTTTCAGATTGGGCTGTTCTCTTTTTGTTATTGAAACAGTTAAAGTTCCTTATATACCCTGGGTATCAACCTTATGTTAGTTGAGTAGTTTGTTCAAGTCCTGTGGACTGTCTCTTGATTCTGTTGATTGATTTTGTGGGCAAAAGCTGCTTGATCTCATGTTGATTTTTATGTGTTTTTGTTCGTTTGTTTCCAGTTTTGTTGAGACCTCATCTGATATATAACTACCGGTGTCTCAAAGCTTTCTCCTTGTTTTCTAGTAGATTCATGGTCTCAAGACTTATATTTGCATCAAAATCACTCTGTATTTCATTCTGTCACTTTCTTAGGCAAGGGTATCTGAAATTTGACATAATTTCTTGCTATGACACCAATTCTCTCTCTGATCTTAATATTTAACAAACTCTAGACTCACTGAATCTCTGGCTGGTAGAAAATGCCACTTTTGCTGGTGGTTATCCACTGCTGTCCACAAAGTCTTCCAGCCAGGACCTGGGCTTTTATCGCTGGGCACTTGGATTTGAGTATGTCGCTCAGAACCTCTGGTCTTTGCTCTCCATCTCCTAGCATGCCTTCAATTCTTTTTGGATGGATTATGTAGCTGCTTTCTAATCAGGAGTCAAGGTGTTTGCCTCCCCCAGCCTAGCTCACTGCCATTGAGCTCTTTACCCACGGTGTCAACCCTTAGTCTTCTGCATCCAAACTCCTGGAGAGGCCCTGTAGCTTCGGACCTTCTGTATTTGAATGTAAATTCGAGACAGTTTCGACAACTCTGGTGTGCTGCTCCATCACACTCTCAGCAGATCTTGATGATGCTGATCTAGGTTTAGATATGACAGTGACCAATGGGCTATCTTTAAATATAAAGATACGACATCCTGGCAGGGAAGTGCCTAATTTACATGTCCATGAATAACTAAGTAAGCATGACAAAACAACACAGAAAGGTTTAATGAATATTCATGACATAAATAAATGGCTAGCTCATTTAGCCACACTATCGCGTTATATGCTTTTGAATCTAATTTTTATTTTTTTTTTCATTTCTGTCTGGCTTCTTCCCTCAGTGGTTACCATGGAACTAAATTATCTGACAATTTGTGACAAGGTGGCTTCAGAACTCACACTTTATTGGGATGTCAGGTGCAGAGGTTAACTTTCCCGAGAGCCAAGGAGTATTTCTCACTGAATACACTTGCTGCTTTTCCTGTAGCAGACAGTGGTAAACTCAGTGATGCTTCCTAAAGGTCAGATACAAATGTCAATTCCCTGACATTATAAGTCTTGCAAATAGCATGCAAAAATAATTGTATTGAAACTCTGAAGAGGACACACGTGCTAGTGAGGGACTGCAGTATGTGGCACTCTTGTTCGGGAACTGATCTGCCCCAGTCACATCTCAGATACAGTAAAGCGTGACTGCCAGCAACAAACACTCAAAAGAACAGCAGTTTAAATGATAGAGTGATTTGTTTCATCTCAAGCAAGTCCAGAGAGTGGGAAGTGCCTTGCTAGTTTCTGCTGATCTGGTTCAATAACACAGATCTCATTCCTGAGGTACCCATGGCCTGAGTTCATACCATCTATTTTCAACCAATTATAAAGGCGGGTAGACCAAGAAAGGGACAAATGATGTGAGGTGTTATCCTGTCTGGTTTTATGTCAACTTGACACAAGCTAGAGTCATCAGAGAGGAAGGAGCCTCAGTTGAGAAAAATGCCTTCACTAGATCCAGCTGTATGGCATTTTCTTAATTAATGATCAATAGGGAGGGAGGGCCCAGCCCACGGTGGGTGGTGCCATCCATGGGTGGTTGTCCTGGGTTCTATAAGAAAGAAGGCTGGGCAAGCCATGTAGAGCAAGCCAGTAAGCAGCACCCCTCCATGGCCTCTGCATCAGCTCCTGCCTTCAGGTTCCTGCCCTGCTTGAATTCCTGTCTTGACTTCCTTTGGTGATGAACAGTGATGTGGCAGTGTAAGCCAAATAAATCCTTTCTCTCTAACTTGCTTTTTAGTCATCTCAGCAATAGAAACCCTGCTTAAGACAGGTGTAAAGAAAGGCTTTGGAGTGGTGAGGTGGTGCAGTGGGTAAGGGCGCTTGCTGATAAGCCTGATTACCTAAGTTCCAAGCCAGAACCCATGTAATGGAAGGAGAGACCCAACTTCTGCAAGTTGTTTTTTGACCTCTAGACAGGCAGTTTGACCCCCCACCCCCACCGACACACAGACAAACACACAGATACACACACACCACCTCTACCCCCCACTTCACACTCTCTCATATATACATACACTCACATACACAGTCACACAAATACCCACATACTCACACACACTCTTCCTCCCTCTCTTTCACACACACACACACACACACACACACACACACACACACACTCATTCCCACAGACTTAAGTAAATTTTGTGCTAAAATTCACTTCTATCCCACATACAGTTACAAAGGAGGCTAGGAAATGTTCACATTCAACATCCATATTAAGCAGCTTTCTATGACTATAATAAATACTTGAAAACACTACCTCATAAAGAGAAAGGGTTTGTCTTGGCTCGTCACTTCACAGGTCCCCGTCATGACTGGGTGGGTCCTTTGCTTTTAGGCTTATGGTAAGGGGACTCTATGGTTGGAAACATGTTGCAGGGCACATTGTTACCTTGTGGTGAGGAATCAGAAGAGGAAGAACAATTGGGGTCCCCTACAGCCCTGTCTGAGGACCATTCCTTGGGGCCCACCTCTAAAGATTCCCCTCAGTTCCCAGTGGCATCAACCTGAGGACTCAATACTTAACCACAAGAGACTCCACATGCAAACCAGAGGAACATCTGAGTCTAACCAGCAGGCAACAAGTTCTTTAATTTGGGATGAAGGGAAGAAATGCTACTGGGGTGGCATCTCAGACATCCTGCAAATCAGATATTTACATTACAATTCATAAGAGTAGCAACATTGCAGTCATGAAGTGCCAATGGAATGATTTTACGGTTGGGATCACAGCATGAGGAACGTGTATTAAAGGGTCGCAGCGTTAGGAAGGTTGAGAAGCACTGACCTAAGGCATCTCCATCATGGTATGCCAGTTGTGTTAGGCAAAGGATGCTTTGAAATAACAGTTTCTTTGGAGACAGAGTCCTACTAGGATCCCAGGCTAGACTCGAACTCACTGATCCTCCTGCTTCATCGGATCAAGAGTTAAGATTGCAAATATTTGCCACCATTCCCAACCGAAAGTGGACATTGATTCATATTTCTTTGTTAAAAATATTATTATTTCAAAATTTCAGGGGCTGGAGTTAAAAACATGTTGCTCTTGGAGAGGACCCAGGTTCAGTTTCCAGTGCCCACAAGGTAGCTCACAGCCATCTGAAACTCCGGTTCCAAGGGATCTGATGCCCTTTTCTGACCTCTGTGGGCATCAGGCACACACATAGTGCATATACATACATACATGCAGTCCAAATACTCATACACATAAAATAAATAAATCTAAAAAGAAATTTTAAAAATTTCATTGTGTGTATTCACTGTATACAGTACTGTGTTTGTTATATTAGAGCGTATTCACTCACATATGTAATACATGTTGAGACTACTCATTCTATACCTATTTCCTTCCCATTTCTCATCTCCACTCCCCCACCCCAACAGTCCCCTTTATTACTCAGTTTTGCTTCTACTTTCATGCCATGTATCCATACACGACTTCATGCTGTAGAACAACCCTCTTGTACACTGTAAAGATTTGTCACTTGAATTGGTTTAATAAAACACTGATGGACCAGTAGCCAGGCAGGAAGTATAAGTGGGGCGACCAAACTAAGAACGCTGGGAAGAGGAAGGGTGGAGTCAGGAGTCTCCAGCCAGACACAGAGGAAGCAAGAAGAGAATGCCATGCTGAGAAAAGGTACCAAGCCGTGTGGCTAAACATAGGTAAGAATTATGGGTTAATTTAAGTATAAGAGCTAGTTAGTAATAAGCCTGAGCTACTGACAGAGAATTTATAATACTAAGCCTCTGGGTGGTTATTCAGGAATTGGTGGGCAGGAGATAACCATCCATTTACAACTTTATATATCTATATAAAATCTAAGAACTACACACAAAAGAAAACATTATATCTGTCTTCTAAGAGCAGCTTACATTGCTTAATATATTAATAAAGAGATTATTTTTAGTTGTATCCATTTCTTGTAATGATCGAGCTTCATTGTTTGTTATGCATAAAACAAATCCCACTGTGTATACATACCACATTCTCCTAATCTATCACTCTGTTGATGGACACCTAGCTTGGTTTCATAATTTTGCTGTTGTGAGCCATGCTGCAGATATGAAACATCTCTGTGATATGGTGAGTTGGAGTTCTAATATCCAGGAGTGATACAGCTGGGTCATATGATAGATCAATGAAAATTTAAAAAATTGATTAGTCCCTTTATAAGTCTCAACATGGTCATTATAATATTTTGATGTAATTATCACCACATGTTTGTTTCTATCTTATACCTACCATGTGTCTCTTTACCTATAATAATCATTATTGAATAAAACATAGAAAAATAAGTAAACAACAACAATACAAGATTAGCTATGTGCTCTACTTGCCCACTTACCAAACCAGGTACAATGACTATGAATGGCTCAAAACTTTCTGAGATCTAAATAACTCTCCTTAATAAAATAGCATTTTACTGATTTTGCATTTCTGTGTCATTGTTTACAGTGTGATGAAAAGAACATGTACTTTTCAGTGTTAATGCTGTGAGTACAGAAGGTCTGTGTGTTGAAGAGATAGAGTGGGGATGGCTAGTACCTGGGCTCTTGATTACAAACAGGTAGATGACCAAAAGGAAGAATTCTCAAGAAGGGAGAAGGAGAAGAGTAAATGTAGAAGATTAAAGTGCGGGGTTGACTCAAGTTGTGGGAGGTCAGAAATTTGTATAGTTTGAGCAGGAAGAGATTCCCCCTTTAAGTCTAAGGATATGCCACATTTTGACAAGGTTACAAAAATGGCCTTGTAATCACATGGGGAAGACCTTTGGGATTTGGGGCAGGCTTCTACAAGTGCAAGGTTCTGGGGCTTTGAGCATCATAGGGAGCGTCTACCTCTGGCCCACAGGGTCATGTAGGTTTTGGAGATCTGTAATTGACTTGTTAAGTGTTACCTAGTCCCCTCTTTAGACTTAGCATACTGTCCTAGTTTGCTTCTTCTGCTGTGGTAAACATCATCAACAAAGGGAACTGGTAGAAGAAAGGCTTTCTATGGCTCACAGGTACCCATTACAGTTGATCACTGAAGAAAGTCAGGATGGGAACCCGAGCAGAACTAGAGGCAGGAACCACTGAAGAGAGCTGCCTGCTTAGTATCTTAGTTATTTTTTTATTGCTGTCACAAAACACCATGACCAAGGCAACTTATTGAAGGAAGAGTTTTATTGGGGGATTACAGTTTCAGAGGATGAGTCCATGGCTATCATGGTGGAAGCATGGCAGCAGGCAGACAGGCATGGTGCTGAAGCAGTAGCTAAGAGCTAACATCCTTATCCCCGAGTAGGAGGCAGAGAGAGAGAGCTGCCTGGGAATGGTGTGGGCTTTTGAAACCTCAAAGCCCATCTCCAGTGACATATCTCCTCCAACAAGGCCACACCTCCTAATCCTTCCCAAATAGTTCCATCAACTGGGAATCAATCATTCAAACATATTAGCCCATGGGGCCATTCCCATTCGAACTGCTATACTCAGCTACTTTTCTTATACAATCAGGCCCACCTGCTCATGGATGCCATCATCCATAATAGGGTGGGCCCTTTTACATCAACTAGTAATTAAGAAAATGCCCTATAGACATGTCCACAGGCCATTCTGATGGAGGAAGTTCCTTCATTGAAGGTCCTTTTTTCCCAGGTGTGTCAAGTTGGATGACTGGAGCAGACCATAATGTGGACTTTTTAGAACTAAGACTGTCATTGCTAAATGAAAGAACAGAAGTCGGGTAGCAGGACCCAGGCTTCTGATTATTCCAGTGGGGCCTTTTCAGGAGCAGGAGGATGGAGGCTGCCATTTGTTTCCTTGGTAACAAGAGATCATATGATCTTTTCTAGAAGGGGAATGATTGCTGTAGGATGTTCTGTATGTCAAATGTGTTGCTCTGATTGGTTAATAAATAAAACACGGATTGGCCAGTAGCCAGGCAGGAAGTATAAGCGGGACAAGCAGAGAAGAGATTCTGGGAAGTGGAAGGCTGAGGCAGAGAGACACTGCCAGCCGCTGCCATGACAAGCAAGATGTAAGGTACTGGTAAGCCATGAGCCATGTGGCAAAGTATAGATTAATAGAAATGGATTAATTTAAGATATAAGAACTAGATAACAAGAAGCCTGCCACGGCCATACAGTTTGTAAGCAATATAAGTCTCTGTGTTTACTCGGTTGGGTCTGAGCGGCTGTGGGACTGGCGGGTGAGAGAGATTTGTCCTGACTGTGGGCCAGGCAGGACTGGAGAAATCTCCAGCTACAAATGATCAATGAAGAAAGTTCCTTTTACAAAGACAGGAAGATGTGGGCTGGGCTCCCAGTGTTCCCTCCAATGGCTTCCTTCTGCCGAGTCCCAGGCCCTGAAGGTTCCACTCCTTCCACGTCTCTGCACCCTCAAACCATGAACCCAAATAAAACCATTCTTTCTCAAGTTGCTTTTGTCAGCTTTTTGGTTGTAGTAAATAAATGAGTAACTAGTATACTTGATGGAACTGTATTCATCTTGCTTATAGATTTAGAAAGATAAAAGAAATTGCCAAAGGTGTGAAGTAGAAGAGGTGGGTTTTGAACCTATGCAGGTAGACACCCAACCCCAGTGCTTCTCTGCCATGTATTACTTTTCATGGTGCGTCTTGCCAGTTTTGAATAGCAATTATTTTTTGTAACATCAGAATAATGTGATTTAAAGTTTTCATTATTAAAATCATATTATTTTTGACATTGTACTCTTGAAATATTGCATATTTGTGAGTTGCATATTAGTCAGTGTAGTGAATTTCATATGTTCAAACTTTGTCTATTTCTTTGTAAGACTTCTTATCCACATATCAAGGAAACGATGCTTCATTTATACACTGTGTGGCCTCCATAGATTTTTCCCTTCATTGCATGTTTCATCTCAATCTTGGCTCATCTGTCATACTCTTTTCTTCCTGAGGCATGTTTCTTTGCAGGATCTCATTTTCAACACCTAACAGTTTACTGGACTCTTAGGCTGAAATTGTCTTCTCTAAGACAACCAAAGCATCCCTTCCTTCCGTGCTCACAAGTCCTCACTTAGTGGCCCCAAATCTATTCATCCTAACAGAAGGTTAATTATGTACTGTAATAGAAAGTGAGTGTGGGAAGCCAGCTCCCACCTTTTCAAGGGTTCTTATGAGGAGGAGAGAGGGATAAAAAAAATATTAGATAGTGAAGAGGAGAAAGACAGAAACACAGGATAGCTTCGGGAGGACCTGGGTCAATACCCAACAGCCTTTTCCGTTTATTCAAAAGGGCTTTTTGTAACAATGCCAAGGGGCAGAGCAAAAGGCCTCCCCCTTGCTAGATCAAAGCACACCACATAGCCAAGTGTAGACCCTTTCAAACACCTGGTAACCACACTTGTGGTCAATCATCCCCTTATGCAGCCCTGCTGGGTAAAGCAAGCTCAGATTCTGGTACCTTGAGTAAATTCTCACTAGGAAACCTCTGTGGGTCTCCACAAGTGAGTTCACATTGCCCATCAATCTTGCCTACTTTTAAGGCTGGTACAGCAAATATTTGGGGGAATAATACGGATGTCCATTTGACAGCATGTATCAAAAGTTCAGTGTGTGTGTGTGTACCTGTGTACTTAGGTGCGTGCAGGTAAACAAGCTTGTACAATATGTGTGTGGGTCAGAGATTGACATTCAGATGCCTTCCTCAATTGTTTATGTATCTATCTTCTTGAGACAGTGTCTCTAATTGAACCTCATCCTTACAGGTAGGCCAGTTAGCCAGTGGGTCCCAGTGTGCTCTGCCCTGCCCCAGTGCTGGGATTACAGGTGTGTGGCAGTCACATGCAGCTTTTATGTGGGTCCTGGGGCTATGAAGTCAGGTCCTCATTCTTGTACAGCAAGCTCTTCATCCTTTGGGCCATTTCCCCCCAACTCAGACTCAGTGTCTAATCTCAGCCATTTCAGTTGCACATATATTTTAAAAATAACAACAACAACAAAAAATGGACAAGTGAACCAAATTGTGACTATCAAGTGGGTTGTCACATCCCAACAATAATTAACAAAAGGAAATCACAACCATGCACATTTCTAATAAGAAATTAATTAAATAGTTGTGGTAAAACTGTGAAACTCTATACATCAACTAAAATTATTTTTTTTGTGTGCATATACCCATAAAATACTTTAAAGTGAGAAATTATTTTACTACTTATCGCTGCTGTGGGGACCAGTCTCCAGCCACACAGGGCTTGAGGGGGAGCCTACGGAGTTGGCAGATCTTTGACTTTTCTATCTGAGGAAGTAGAAACTGAAAAGGAGATGCAGAGCAGGTGAACTACTGCACAGACAGACAGACACACGAGGATTTTTCTGAGGGTCAAAGCTTAGTTCTTCATTGTATTCTTCTTTCTGTTGCTTGTTCTGCTCTGTTCTTCTGACGTTTCTCTTCTGTCTCTCTTGATGTCTTTCTTCTAACTTTCCTTCTACATCTTTCCTGGTGTTTTCCTTCTCTCATTCTTGTTATTTTCCCTCTAACTTTATTTTTCCCCTAGCAGCTTATATACCCCAGCAACATCTTTCAAGCAATATAAAAATGTGGTTTATTCTATTTTTCAAGCAAATGATTACAATGAATACAAGTAAAAAAACACATTTTGTTTTCCACATTCCTTGCATGATTAAACATTTTATGTATTGCATGTGAAAAACAAATTTTCCCAAGAACCCACATGCATTCATGTCCAAGCAACTTGCTATAGATGAGCAGAGTGTGAGCAAGCAAGGTATTTTTTCTCAGCCAGTTCTTTTACTGGCAGGCTGCAGTTTGTGGTTACAAAGAAAGGACCAATCACTTATTATTTCTCAAAAGGTAATCTTATAAGAAATCTTAGAAGAATCACAAACCTAAACTTTTATATATGAAAAACAACCAGTCAGCAGTTCTGCTTTAAATCTTTAGGATGCATACCCACTCATCAATGGTGTACATAAATATACAGTATATATATATAGTATATATATATATATATCATATGGATGCAAGGAATTAACTATCATCTTGATCACCAATCAATCCTAGCAAGAAAGGCACGTCAGCTAATAATATTGGTCTGCTTTGCTCTTGTTCCCTTTACAAGTCCCTCATTCAACTGTGTGCCTTTCTAGAGCTTTAGATGATCTTCTTGAGTTTTTCACCTCAAAGCTATTTAACAAAATCATCTTAGTCTAACCTCAAGTTATTTTCAAAGCGTTGTCTCAGTTGTGATGCATTCCAAAACCTATAAACACATTTCCCAACATTAAGATTAAAAGAATTTAAGCTCGCTTAGCTTCTGGGACCCAGTTGTTCTTCTTAATCATTAACCTAAGCCACAGTCTATATGGCTCCTCAATAGAAACTCATGTGTTCTAGCTGTGTGACACGTTCTTGTTTTATTTTTTAATCCTCTGCAGCCTCTGCTTTATCAGAGGCAGGGGCAACATTTTATACTACCTTTACCTATGTTAATTTTCTCACTAAACTAACCTCTATCATAATCCCTTACTATATTTATTAAAGACCCTCAATCATCAAAACCTATTTAAACTAACACTATTATTGTATAAAATCATTGTGTCAGTTAAACAGTAAAGCTTAGGAAGAAATCATCTTCATAATCCACAGGTTAAAATGCCCAGTTAGAACGAGATATTTCCAAGAGATAATCACCCCACATTAAGGTCAGTGGGGATCTCTCCACGTCCATTCACACCATGCCAGATACCAGAGACAACTGGCAGCAGCAAACCCGCAAAGACACAGCAGTAGCAAGAGACTTTCTGGGGCTAGACTCTCGAGGCCTTGCCTATCTGAGATTCACCCATCGGAGCTTTGCTTCCTGGTGGGCTGATCCCCGAAGTCAATTACCATTTGCTGCTCCTCTGACATGGCCACTGGAAACTACTAGTAGCAATAATAATTACACTCATATGTTTACTTTTTGTTACAAGAGTATGTGTGGGTTGTAGAACACTGTCTTCTGAGAATCAAAGCTGTCATCTTCATCAGAGCAGCTGTAACTACTTGCCTGAGAACTCTGAGATGGGATTCATTGTGTGCTAGTGTTGTATCACAGAAGCAAGGGGTGGGAAGGGCCAATGGACTCTCACCTGTAATTCTGGACACTCCCTTCTCACTTCCTAGCCATTTGTACATAATTGTGCCCTAATTGCCCATGACTTCATGGTCCCAGGAGGTGCTAGAGGATGAAGACTATGTAGGGTCTACACAGTTGTGGAGAATTCACCATCCACGCTGGGATCAGACTTCCCTGAGGTGTGGCTGTTTCCAGGTTATCCACTCTCCAGTGAGTCTCTTCACCCTAGCCTTGTGAGTAAGTACAATAAACTCATTAGTTCCCCAAGTTTGACCTCACTTTGATTTGCTGTTTGTGGCCTGTAAGGAGTAGACATTTGTTTACATCTGTCCAGGGAGAGAGAGAATGCTTGCAATAATATGGCTTAAAAGTAGTTATAGACATATCTACATGGAAAATTGTCTGAGAAGATATAGAACACATTGTTTTGTGGGAGCCCGTTTTCAGGTTCCTCATGGCTTTACCCAGCAGGTCCGCATAGAGGATGATTAGGACCACGGGCCTGAGTGCAGGTGTCTGAGATGGTCTGCACTTGCTGTGCTGGGGGAGGAGGTCTTTTGCGCCACCCCTTGGCGCCTCTATAAAAACCCTGGGGCAGAGACAGTCGGGGCCCGTTGGAAAAGGTTCCAGGCCCTCTTGAGGCTATCCTTTATTTTCTATCTGTTTATCTCTGCAATAAATGCTTCTATCTAATATTTCCTGCTGCTCACACTCAAGAAAACTCTGGGAAGCTGTGGGGTTGGTGGGTAAATGCCCCACATTGTTTCAAACAAGAATTGTCTTATTAGGATAATGCATAATGTTCTTTGTGCTTATGTATTTCCTAAAGTAAACATGCAACAGGAATTGTAGCGCTGTGAGATGGATTTGGTTTTTCAAAACCAGGAAGTCATATGGGGATGTCTAATTGATGAGGTGGATAATGTTGCATTGTGTGTAATTACACAACAAGAAAGTTGATTTTTTTGGTGATTTATGAAGATATTTTGAAGACATTTCCTTAAACAGAGTCCCCAAAACACGCTGAGTAAGAGCTATGTGGTTGCAATAAGTATAATCACCATGGGGTGACTATTTAAAAAAATTAAATGCAGCTATTAATTTTGTGTGGACACATGTATGCCAAGGAGCACATGGGGGACAGAGGCTAACTTGCAGGGGTCAGTTCTCTTCTCCCATCTTGAGTTCTAGGAATCAAACTTAGGTCAGGAGTCTTAGCAACAAGCACCTCCACCCACTGAGCCTTCTCACTGGCCCAGGACTGATTTTAAACCACAGCAGTGACTCCAATAAATAAATTTGCTATGTTAGTTAAAAACATTCATATTCATTTTTCTCCGGTCTTTATTATTTCTTGCTCTCCACTGATCTGAGAGGAGTTTGATCTTGTTTTTTTGATCCTTGAGATTTTTGTAGTAATGTACGTGTTGATGGTTCTCCATTTCTCTGGTGCCCTTTTGTCTGTACTCCATGGCTTTGCATAGCTAAGTATTCCCTCTTCACTTGTTCAAAAATTGTACTACTTCCTCCTTCGTTTTTTTCCTCGATCTGTGGGTTTCTCAAAAGTACTCTGTTCAGTTTCGACAAATTTGTGTAGTTCCCGAAGTTTGTGTTGATACTGATTTCTGGATTTTTTGCATTATGATAAGAAGATATTTGATATAATTTCAATTGGGACGGAGGGCGCTCTGCCCTTTTCCTTTTGTTGCCTGTGTTTTTGTGTCGGATTAGAAAACCAATGCTCTTATTCGAAGTAGAACTTGGCAGTTAGGCTTCCTCTAGGAGTTTTATGGGTGCAGTGTTTACATTTACTTCTCTGAGGCACTTGGAGCCAAGCAGTGCGGGGCTAATGAACTCTTTTGCCTGTTGATATCCGTCTGTGCCATCATGGCCTTTTTTTTTTTTAATTTAAAAAATTTATTCTCTGTCATAGGACATCCTGACTGCAGTTTCCCTTCCGTCCTACCCTCCCAGTCCCCTACCCCACACCACCCGGGCATCCACTCGTCCTTGGTTTCCTTTCAGAAAAGGGCAGTCCCCTCAGGGATGTCAATCAAACATATCAGTTGCAATAAGACTAGGCACCTCCCCTCATATTAGGGCTGGATGAGGCAACCCCAGTGGGGGGGAAAGGGTCCCAAGAGCAGGCAAAAGAGTCAGAGACACCCCCACTCCCACTGTTAGGAGTCCCACAAGAACACCAAACTACACAATCATATGTAGAGGTCAGCCCCATGCAGGCTCCCTGGTTGTCTGTTCAGTCTCTGTGAGCCCCTATGAGCCCAGGTTAGTTGATTCTGTAGGTGTTCGTGGGGTGTCCTTGACCCCTCTGGCTCCTACAATCCTTTTTCGCCCTCTTCTGTAGGATTCCCCAGCTCTGCCTAAGATTTGTCTGTGGGTCTCAGCACCTGTGGGTCTTTGCATCCGCTCCCAACAGTTGCCAGATTAAGCCTCACTGATGACGATTATACTAGAATTCTGTCTACATGAATAGCAGAATATCATTAGCAATCATTTCATTGACTTTTTTTTTTTTTTTTTGGCCAACCATGTTTGGTTCTATCCTAGGTCTCCAGGCTATCCAGATTCTGGTTCCTGGACCTCCAGGCAGTGTCAGGGGTGGGGTGCCAGCATACCTTTTTGGGGAAGGTGATTATTTCCCTTATGTTGTCTTCAAGTCTTTGCCACAATGCAGTGTGAGTATGGTTTTATTGCAGGACTGTTTCTGGTTCCTTGAGCTATACATCTATACATGTTTAGGCCAGTGCCACGTTGTCTTAATTACAGTAACTCTGTAGTAAGTTTTAAAATAAAAAAGTGAGGGGTGTAGGAAAATGACTCAGCTAAGAGGGCTTTCTGCTCTTTCAGAGGACCAGTGTTTGGTTCCCAGCACCCACCCACAGCCCCATAACTCCTGCTCCAGGGGGTCTAACATTCTCTTCTGGTCTTCAAGGGTACCTGCACAAACCTGCACACACATACATACAAGGGCAGACAAGTAAATAAATAAACTAGGAGTTCACCACCTTTGTTCTTTATAAGGATTATTTGGGCTGTTCCAGGCTCTTCCATGTGCATATTAGAATCAACTCATCCATTTCTTCAAAAGAACTGAATGCAATTAGTGAGAATTCCCCTGAATTCGTAGGTCAGTTGTGTCTTAGCACCTATTGTATCATCCAATGTATGAGAAAGGAAAATTTGTCAGTTGAATCTTCAATTTGTCTCAACGATATGTTCTTAAAAATTTAGAATTTATCATATCCTTCCCTATTTTGTTCTTTTTTGTATTGCTACATATTTATATTGTTATGATTGGAATGGGGTTCTTTTGCCTTTTTTTAGGCCAAATTTTGAGTTTTCTTTAGTTGAAGAGGCCTTGTTGGCTTATTCAGTCTCTTACCTCGTATTTCAGCGGCTCTGTGAAGAAAAGCCATCACAACTTCAAAAGAGACAATCCTCCTTGAAAAGCCAACCCGTCTAGTTTGACCCTCCTCTCCTGCTTCCAGTTCCAGGTCAAGTTTATCCTTCAGGCAAGCATCTGTGAAGTTCTTTTTATTGCTCTCTAGCTCCACAGTTTCCTGCCACTTCATAGGCTTAAAAAATCCAATCTCCTTTTCAACTCAGAACTCATCTAAAACATTCACATACACCTTAGGCTACTTTTCGGTAATCTTAGGCTTACTACACACTGAGAAATTCTGCTATGAACATCTTCATGAATCAAAAAAAAAATAGAAGATTTCTCTAAGCTGACTGTATGGTAGCCAGTTTATTCCTTACGGACTTGCATGAGAGAATAGCGTCACTATCAGAACATCTCTATAAAAGACAGTGTGGTTCCTGAACTCCCAAATGTGCTTTTCTAGACCACATGACAGGGATACTCTTAATAGAGCCTACTGTCACCCAGCACTGTGTGGATGACATCATGCTGCGATCTGAAAAAATACAAGAGGATTGGGACTGTGTCTTTATAACTTGCCTCGTACAACATGCAGCATAATACTACGTTCATTTGGGCACTTAATAAATGCAAGTGGATGATATAATGCATTTGTTAATCACCAATCATCCTGAAAAATAATGATGTGCCCAGAGCTGATGGGTCTACCCAAGAGTGTTCTTATTGAGAGTTGAATACTATCAAGAGGCCTCCACTTAAACACACATACACACACACAGGCACACACACACACACACACACACACACACACACACACACACACACACAGAGAGAGAGAGAGAGAGAGAGAGAGAGAGAGAGAGAGAGAGAGAAAGAGACACACACATATTGTGAAAATTGTCCAGCTTTTGAACAAAAAAGAGGGGCTTTTATCTTTGATAATTAAATTTCTTTCAAATCTCAGAATTACCTTATATTTATTTTATTCAGAGGAAAACGGCACTTATTTAAGCAATGACTTAAAATGTTCCATCTAAAAGGAAAACACCCAGTTTTACCCATTTCAATCAAATTAGACCACATAATCATTGGCAAGAAGAAACAGCCAAGGGTAAGATGGTCACAATGATCGCCTTACATGACAGCTTCAAAACATGTAGAAGAATACTCAAGGCCACCTCGTTACAACCCCCCTGCTACTTCTACCTCAAACTCCTGGTCCAGCATCTGTGGGGCTAGCTATGCTCTCTGAGAATGGAAGGGGCCTTTAGTATAGCTTTAGCCATGGCTGAGGAACGCAAGAGATGAAGACATCTAAGTGTGGTACTCATGATAGAGTTGGGATGGGTGAAGAGGGTGTCATTCTTTACATTCAATATCATTAAAGAGGAAATGGGAAAGGACAATGTACCTCTGTAGCAAAGGCACTTTTTCAGTCTTGGGAAACCTCAGAGTTCTCAATCTACGGTCAATCATCACTTGCTTAAGAAAATAATCTTTAAATCAATTTCTGGATTGAGTATCCTAACTGGGAAATTTAGCACTAAAGGAAAATTACACATGTAGATTCTCTGTCTTTCTCAGTTTGTCAGAGAGACTCTCCTTTGCACTCTCCTTATCTGAATAGCTACTATTCTCCTTTCCATATATTTGTATATACATACATATGTATATGTATACATATTATATGGAATAATCCATATATATATATATATATATATATATATATATATATATATATATGAAATCAGAAAAGGAAGAAGAAGTTAATAATGGTCCTCATTCCCCGATTCAGAATCACTGTCAGCATTTTCCCCTTCTTGCTTTTGTCTTTTTCCCTTGTGTATTTGTTTGAGTGATATCATGACTAATATATTTTATTAGTTTTCTGTATAGCCCTCTCTAACAAATTACTAACAAACAAGATGACCTAAAGAAAAGCCCAGCAGTTTCTTCTTTCCCAGGTTTCGAGGCCTCAAGTCTGCATTCAGGTTCAACGGGCTAGAATCCAGATGTCAGCAGGGCTGTGCTGCCTCCAGTCTCTCGGCACGTTGTGCTCGCTGCCTCTTCCAGCTGCTGGAGACTGCTGCCATTCCTTGACTTATGGCTGCATGGCTCCAGTCTGCAAGCGCAGCGTCTTCAAGCTGCTCTGAGTCTGTTGTCATGCTGGCTTCTCTTTGAGTGTCTGTATTAAGTATCCCTCTTCCCTTGAGACACAAATACAATTGTGCATCACAGGATCATCTCAATAGAGGCAGAAAGGGCCTTTGACAAAGTTCAACGTTTCTCCATCATAAAATCCTGGAAGAAACCAGGAAGAGAAGAGACACAGCAGACTGTATATAACAGACCAATAGCCAACATTATACTATACGACACTCATGTAGACTCATGTGTTTCTATTGCTGTGTGTACCATGACGGAGTCTGTATTGGGCAAGTATCTGAGGTCCAACACAGCTGTCTTCACAGGGACTGTCTTCCTCGTTTGTGTATCAGGTGCCTCTGTGGCCACACTTAGCTTCTAAAACTACACCTCATGGGATGGCTGTGTTTAGTTGAGAGCTGTTTCCTAGGAGCACTGGGCATGTGGGAAGTAGCCATGACACTGCTATCTATACAGGAGAACAACTCGATTTTCTACTTCCAAGGCATCCCAAGTGTTAAAAGCCCTACCGAGGGGGTACTGTGTGGGCATCATGTACACCCCTGGAACTCAGAGTCCTCAGGCTCTGTAGCAAGAAAACACAGATGAGTGATGTTAAAGTTTGCTCTACATGTTGGCTTTGGGTCCAGAGATTCAAACTGCTGGATAATTCTCAGCTGATGGAATCCATTTCTGTGCACCAAGGGCTGTAGCAGACCAAACTGAAGTGCCCTAATCTATGGATATTTCCTGATCTCAGGCCCCAGTTAGTTTACCCCAACAACCTCTCCCTCTCTTTCAAGATGGCACCTGACTGTTGCCCTCTGCATCATGAAGGGCGACAACACGGGAGTCTCTCTGCTGCTGTCTGTCTGCTGGAGGAATCACTCTCTACCACAGCCTGCAATGGGTTCCCAGGGCTTTGGTTTCTCTTGAATGTCAGAGTTTCATGGGATTGACCATTTAGAAAGAGCTTGGGAGGCCCTTCCTCCTGCAGGGAGCTGCATGGCGTAGGCCGTGTTTTCTAGCTTCTGTGTGTCTTGGTTTCTGATGTTCCATGTCCTTTCACATCATTTATGGATTCCCAAAGCTTTTCCTCTATTTCTGTTCCCAGGATAAAGTCTGTTTTTAATTATTTTGAATCGCTCCTCCACTGGCTTTCATAGAAGCAGACTCTCATCTGCCAGCTTACCCAGACATCTCAAATCTTACTCTAAATAATGTAAATCTGAAAGCGTTTCTGCTAGGCCCTGAAACAAGACAAGGATCCATTTGTTCCATTCCTACCCAGCATAGTGGTTGAAGTCTTAGCCAGGGCAAGGGAAAGCCATAAAGGGGTACAACAGGAAAGAGAGAAGTCGAATTATCCTTACTAGCAAGTGGTATGTCCTGTGCTTAAAAGAACCCAACTCTCTACCAGAAAATCCTTAGACCTGGTTAACACTTTCAGAAAGTAGCAGAATGCAAAATCAATCAATCAATCAATCAATCAATCAATCAATCAATCAATCTATGTATCCTATCTATCTATCTATCTATCTATCTATCTATCTATCTATCTATCTAT
>CABHPR010147791.1:0-29440 GCA_902168415.1 Peromyscus melanophrys | reverse complement strand
TATCTATCTATCTATCTATCTATCTATCTATCTATCTATCTATCTATGTACCTACCTATCACCTACCTATCTATCCTGGTGATAAACTTTCTAAAAAACTAAGAAAAATTCAATTCATAACAGATTCAACAATTATCTAGAAACACACCTGAGGATTTCATAGACTCTGAAATGAAAACTTCGAAAATACTGAAGAAATCGAAGAAGACACTAGAAGATGAAAAGACCCCGTGTGCAAAATTAATACTGTGAAAATGGCTATGTTGCCAAAAGCTATCTACAGATTCCATATAATCACCATCAGAATTTCAATGTTACTCTTCAACAGAACTTAAAAAACAAAACAAAATAAAACAAAACCCAAACAACCCTAGAATTCATGTGGAAGCAGGAAAGAGCCCGGATAGCCAAAGCCGTCTTGAGCAAAAAGCAGGGAGGGAAGTGGTCAAAATGCCTGGTATCAAGTTACCCTTAAAAGCAAGAGCAAGAAAATGTCAGCGCGTCACTGGTACAACTAAACACAAACACCAAAGGAGCAGGGTAGAAGACCCGGAAATAAACCCTCACAGCTGGAGGCACCCAATCTTTGACAATGGGGTCACCAGCCATTTTGCTGTGTGATTGCCAAAGAAACTAACATTCAGATTAATCATGAGTGTGGGGGTGATTTTCAGAAGTTTTAAAATGAAATATTAATACACATTGTCAGTAACTGTTGCTGCAGAAGTTGTTGGCAACCCTTGTTCTTCATGGCAGCTAAACGCCAGCGGTGATAACCGTGAGCTACGGTCGAGCTACTATAGGTCGCTATTCCTAATCCCGCTCTATACTGTCGGGCATTGCCTGCTTCCCTTTCACGTTCTTGGCATCCTCTGTATGGCGTCTCTGGGAAGTGGAAGATGATCTGTTTCTTCCTTCTTTCCCACAGTTTACAGTTATGTCACGGAACTTTCATTTTTTTTTTCGCTGCCTGCTTGGCATATAGTCAATATATATATTTTTTTCTCATGGATTATCTGGAAATTCAACTATCTTCTTTTCACAAAAGCCAGTGATGACAGCCTGGTCACACACCAAGGTCTTGCTTTCATTTCGTCTTGCATGGTTATTAGCTATAAAGAGTCTTTATCGCTTGTAGTTCATTAGGAAAATGTTATCAACTGTAAAGAATTAAAGCTTTGAACTTTTTTTTCCGGTGTAGCAGAAAAGAACCTGCTCACTGGCTAGAACAAGACAACAACAGAAAGTGTCCGGACTGGTAGATTGAGACGAGAAAATGGGTAGGGCTTTTGACAGAACCAAGCTAATAGCAAAGGGTGTGTGTGTGTGTGTCTTTCATTCCATCATGCTTTTCATGTTTATAACAAGGTCAGTGATGAATTAGATATTTTCGCAAAACTCACAATGAATGAGCCCAAGACATTAAGCTACTTGTCCCTGGGACCACGCAGAACGAGTCTCACTCTGGCCCTTGACTCTGTAGCTGCGTGCTGTCCCGAGAGGTAAACAAAGAAGACACAGTTCCAGCAGGAACGCAGGCAGAAGGGAAGCAGGAGCTTCCAGGCTTCATCTAGTCTCAAAATGCCACCCCCCCCTTTTTTGTGAACAGAAACATTACCTTACTGTAGTCAAAATCATTGCTAAAATGCATATACTTTCCTGTGGGATGTGGGTGGCTCCAGGCTTTTATATCTGTCCTTATTAGAAGGGATTTATTACAATTACTTCAACTTAGCCACTTTGAAAGGGCCAGAGGATGCTGAGAACTTAGAAAAATTTAATAAGAAACAGGGATTTGCCTCCAAGGGTGCTGTGCTCCATTACTGGGAAGACAAGGGAGGAGGATATGTGGGTTGAAAGAGAACCCAAGATAAATTCAGACCACTCTATATTTTAGTAAAAGCCAGACAAGAAATCTGGGATAGAAATAAGTCCAGACCAGGGTGAATGAATGGTACCATGATTCGATTTCTTTCCTGCCTTATCCACTTCTTCCTGATTTTGCTAGGCTTTCAGAAAGTTTTTTTTTTTTTTTTTTTTTTTTGCCTCTAGCTAAGGTTATATGCATGGCAGAGCATTTCTGTTCATGCTGGTTAATAGGAAGATCTGTTGCGGTTAAGATTGACAGGGGTGAGCCGAGGTGCGTGGGAGGCAAGGGCAAGAGCTGTTCCTTGGCTTTGTTCTGTCGTTAATGGGAAACAGACATCAAAACACCTCCTGAAAATGCTCATTTACCTCAATCAGATTATGTTCGGCATTACAGCATCCTTTACTCTGTCTTTATCCCAGGAGCATGAATGAAGACCCTTTGAAGAACCACAAGCATTTCACAACACTCTTCAGTCTGTGAAAACTCATCTGAACTGAAGTGGGTGACGTGCGGGTGCACATGCCTCTGTGAGTTTCTGACCATTCTCTCAGTTTATCGTGAGCTGAATGTCAGCTAGGCCCTTTACGCAGGAAAAGAGAATTCTTTATGACAATGACTTTTACTTGATGTTGAAATGTAATAGAGGAGCTGCAAATTCTGTTTTAATTTAATAAGCCGTATCCTTGGAAACATGAAAATTGCTTAAAAACCCAAGCTATGCCTTTCAATAAAGTTTCCTCATTAATGCAATTTTCCTACATAGAATCCAGTAATATGACTTGGTGAAACTTGATATGACTTGACCAGTAATATGACTTGATGAAAGGATTATTTTAAGGATTAGAGATAAAGCGAACTGCATGAAGAATGTAATTTGGAGAGCCGAGTACACAGTTCCAATGGGGAGAAAAGCTTGCTGTGCTGAATATATTGAGGACTTGCTTTCCAATCTCTCAAACCTACATAAAAGCCATATGTTGTAGACTCTGTCATCGATCCCAGAGCTGCTGGGGGAGATGAAAAAAACCCCAGAGAATCCACAGTTGCTCTGTGCCAGCTAGCCCAGCATTTGCAATGGAAATCAACAAAGAGACCTTGACTCAAACAAAGGGTGGGGGTAGTAACAACACTGGAGGGTATCCTTGGACCTGCACATGTACCTGGATTCACACATACAACACCGGAAGTTGTCCCTGGATCTGCACAAGTACCCGGATTCACACACATAAATGCTCACAAACATACATGTTGTATACACACGCAAAGACAAATTACACATTTATAGTTTTATTAGATAATGTTTTGAAGCTGTAGGGAGATTTTAAAATGCTAAATTGTGGGGTAAGATGTTCTCTAATTATGTGGTGGGCCGGACTATGAATCAGTAGGCTCTAATTTGTGACATGAGCCAATAACGGTCCATCAGAGAGGCTATAATCTATAGACAAATAGCTGAAATGATTTGTTTGGGTGAACCCAGCACACATTTTTCCATTTTGTAAGTTTGCTTAACTTGATTGTAAATACTGCTTTCAGGGCATTTACTAGAATCATATATATTAAGTTTATAGGTGGCTATTTGCATAGGACATCTGCTCCTTAGTTTGAGGTATTTAGACTTTCAGATGTACAATTTACATTGCCTTTCTAATCCAAAACAAGTGATTGACAAATACAAGGCCCGCCAGGCAACTGTTTAAATACTATCTGATACTTAGAGAAGTCCTAATCTTCGCTCCTCTGAGTTAGTCCCCTGGGCCCATGGTCTGTACTCCCTCTTTAATTGTTGACTTGAGCATTTATATTCAGTTTAAGTCAGTTCAAAGTGACTATCCGGGAAAGGCTTCGGGCTGTTAGGTGGGGATTACAATTAAGTTCTTGTTTTCCTTACAGAAAGGGCCAATTGTGAAGCGCATTTAGGAAGAGTCTGGGTTATGTGTGAGGTTGATGCCATCGGATTAGCAGGGTTGCCTTTGAAGGGCCAGAGAGAGTGTATTATGCATCTTATTAACCTTTTCACTGTTTCTTTGAAAGCAAAAAGGTATTTCATACGTTCTCAAAAGATGAGTACGGGAGAGGGTGAAATTGTCACCTCTTCTTCAGACACGCTTCTTTTAAGGCTGACAATATAACCCATGATGCATTTAAACTGGCAGAAAATTCTTCAGACTATGGAGATGGAGTTGGCAGCAATTTCATTTAATTCAGATTCAGGCTGATTTGTCAAATCAGAGTTTCCAATTTTATTTTTAGACTTTTTAAAGTCTTGGCAGTCAGCACACTAACAGTAAAATGGGAGCTACCATCTGAACGGTAAAATGTAAGTAACACTCCAGCACGTGGGTACACAAAATACTTTTCTAAATAAAAATACTATACACACTAAAATTGAACAGGGGATTGATTTTAAAATATAATCAAACAATCTAAAAGTATATTTCTTTAGGGTTTTTTTTTTCCTGCAAGGCTGTCAGCTTTTTGAGACTGCATTCATCTGTGGTCTGGACCCTGCTTGGACTCATTCAGGAAATGGATGAAATACAGCAAGAAGGAATCAGAGGGCAGAGAAATGATGGCGGAAAGCCAGAACAGATCATAGGCAAGGCTACAAGCTTTCAAGAGTGTGTCAGCGGCGCTAAAGGACACAGGAAAAGCCCAGGACCACAAAGCCCCAAAAGTGCACTGTTGCATCTGGTAGTTTGGAATTCGCTGGTGACCTTCCGGAAAGCACTTTGAGTGGAATGGTGTGGTTGGAAACAGATTGCTGAGTCTGGAAGAGAAAATGAAAATTGGAAAATTAGAGACAAAAGAGCAGGTTCATTTCTTAAGTCCTGATGGCTTAGGAAGGGGAGCAGGATGGCAGAGGAAATTACAGGGTGAAGGGAGAGTACTGAGGAAGAAAGGCAACTGAGAATGCTTACACAGAGCGGCTAAGCCATGGTGTGTATGCATGCATGTGTGTGCACGAGTGCATGTGATATGTGTGGTGGGGAGGCTAATAAGAAGGTAAGAGAGCAACGATCAATAAACACTGAGGACACATGTGGAGTCTTCGTGACTCAGAGTCCAGTCACGCTCAGAAGCTCCTCTTTGAATTCTGTTTCAGAAGAATTTCCAAATGCTACAGAATCACGTTTCTCAAACTGACTCATGGGCTCACAAGATGGCTCGGCATGTAAAAAGAAGACTTTAGATCTAAGCTCCATCCCCAGAACCCACAGTAGGAGCAGATGCCTCCAAGTTGTCCGCTGATGTCCATATGAGCACAAAGGCCCACGAGACACTTATGCATCATATGCACAGGACAACTAAATGTCACCACACATCGGGCTGTGATTCATTCTGTCATCCACCTGGGCTGCAGAATACTTAGCCCGTGAGGCCTAGTGAAAGTTTTAATTTGTTTTGTTTGTGAGCGGCTGACATTCCAGTTTCTTTTGAAGTTGTCTGATTCGTCCGAGGCAAACTGAACTTGGATGTTGGTTGAAGCCTTTTCCCACACTGACTGCAAGCTTGGCTGCCTTCTCTTCACCTGCTGGTTAAGTGCTCATAAAATGTGTGCAGTTGGCTACTTCCTCGGAGTTAACTTGTGTGTGCTATACTTTCCCAGGAACAGCAATGCTGTACACGAGGAAGGTTTTGTTTTACTGAAGGTAAGAAAGGCAGGGTGGGCGACACAGATCGTTCCTCTCATCCTCTTTGTTCCTTATTAGCCTCAGATTAAGCCAAACAATAATGTTATTGGATGGATGAGACATGATTAGAATCACGAGGAAGACAGAAGTCAAGGAAAAAGGGTACTTGAAGTCACCTCTGAGTTCTGAATAGATACGATCTACTCACGGTGTGCCAGGCTTTATATGGAGCAATTCCAGAGGGTGACCCCCTTGGATCCCCTTCACACCTGTCCAAGTTGGTACAGTCATTACTGCTCACATTTTGTACACGCAAGAATTTAGGCACTAAAAGCTGGAGGTCAAATGCTCCAACCTCTGTTCTCATGTTCCTACATTTTCTGCCTCTTTGTAAACAATGATGAATTTGCTGCATTGTTCTGAGTAAAAGTCACCTATCTGTTGCATTTCGGACTTTAGAGTGAGCTTTGTTTGTCTGTTTTGTTGTTTATTTGTTTGTTTGTTTTGTATTATTATCAGTGGTAGCATGCTGACCTGTCTCTCTTAGTACATAGCATGACATATGAGAGCAGAAACTGAAGTTTTTTTTTTTTTTTTGAGACAGAGTTTCTTTGTGTAGCTTTGGTGCCTTTCCTGGAACTCACTCTGTAGCCCAGGCTGGCCTCGAACTCACAGAGATCCGCCTGCCTCTGCCTCCTGAGTGCTGGGATTAAGGGCGTGCGCCACCACTGCCCGACTTAGAAACTGAATATTTTTGAAATTTATTTATTATTTTTATTTTATGTGTCTGAAAAATTTACCCATATGTACATATGTGCACCACATGGGTGTAGTAACCATGGAGGCCAGAAAATGGCATTAGACCCCATAGAACTGGAGTTAGAGATGCTGGTAAGTGGCCACGTGGGTGCTAGGAACTAAACCTGGGTCCTCTGCAAGAGCAGAAAGTACCCTTCCCCATTGAGCATCTCTCCAGCCCCATCAGAAACAAATATCTCATCCATCTTTGTATCTTTGGGTTTCTTAGCAAGCTGGATATAACCACTCAGTCATTGGCACTTCAAATGGGATCCTACTTTCAGAGAGATGAATGATTCCAGTTACAAACCACACGTGGCACCCGAGTTAGGCCCTCGGTTTCTCAGATGACCAAATTTTCACAGTACCATTTGGACTTAGAGTAGGTCCCACTGTGCTACACACCCCTCCAGAAGTGCCACTACCACACCCCACATAGCCAGTCGGGCAGCCTGCATGGCCAAGGGCTTTGTCCTGCTATATAAGCCAATATTCTCTAGTTCCAGTGATACCTTTGGTCTCAGTTTGTTCTTTGGTATAAGTTAAAAAGATTAAAGAATGAAAGTGCACAGGACAGAACCTAGGAGAGACTAGGAATAACCTTCCAATTCCCCTCCCCCGTGGAGACACACAGAAAATAATGCTTAGTTCTCACAGCGACGTCTGACCTGTGATCAGTCAGAAAAGGCTCATTTGGACTTTGGTGTCCATCTGTAAGCATGGGGCACCTCTTATCACCTCTACTCAGCCTCCAGTTTTCCCCAGTCAAATGGAAAAAAATATGGCTTAGGTTCTGGGTGAACTGAACCAGGAATTTAGCATAAACCGTGGTGTTGCTGTAGAAAAACCTGGTGCAACTCGAGCATGGAGCAGAAGCACACTTCAGTCAGGCAGGGCATTCCCTGGATTTACAGCTCACTTCTGAGGGGTCTGTCCCCCAAACCTCTGGATTTCTAAGCATTTGGATAGCTCAAGCCCTAGCCAACCCTTTATCACATATATATTTATTCATTTATTGCTATGGTTTAACTGCGTCCCTGCAGAACTCACGCTGAAACTTAATCCTCCTTGTAATCACAGGAAAAGGTGCAGCCTCTGGGGGAAGTGATTAAACTGTGAGAGGTCAACTTCCATTGAAGAGATTTTTGTCTTATAAACAATAGATGGTGAAGGGTACTCCCCATCCACTTGTGAGATAGCCTTTCCCCTTCTTTCAGGTGGGACACATCTAGAGATGTCTTCCTAGAAGCAGAGAGCAGGCTCACCAGACACTGATGCTCTGGTGTCTCTGACCCTGGGGCTCTCAGTCTCTAGAGCGACACGCAAATACATTTTGATGATTTTATAAAACGATCTGTGGTAATTTTGTTACAGCGGCCTGACAGAGTAGCTCATGTGCACTATGGTGTGTGTATATCTAAGGTTTTGTGAGGACAAATGTAGAAAAATTATTGAATTACCAGTTTTAATTTTGTATATAAAGTATCTCATTAACAACTGTATTTCAACTACTGCCATTATTTCATAAAGAAAGGTCATTTTATCCACAAAATATGTAGAAAGACTTAGTGGCAGCCTAAGGATATTCTCAAGAAGAGACATCCACATATGCACATGCAAATACATACTCAGAGCAAAAGTATTATTGAATTCATACATTTAAAATATACAAGCTTATCTTATGACCCTTTTACAAAAATATCAGTTTTGCTTTAACAATTATCAGTTTGAAAATTTGCATTTGGTATATATTACATAATAGAACTCAGCTATATAAATTTTTCCTATATTACTTTTTTATGGTTTAATATAGAAAATGTGATTCACTTAGAAGTTTTGTATCCTGGGGACTAAGAGACTGAGAAACTCCATCACAGTGGCTTTGGATACCTGTGACTGATTGCTCATGAAGAATCTAGAAGTGGAGCTCAGGGGTCCTTCAGCTGATCATGGTATGATGCACGTGGGTTTGGGGAAAGACTGAGTACCGACCTCATTGAAAGAGACTTATCCTGAGAAGAAAGTTTTTGCCAGACTCTGGGGGAGTGTTTGGGAACCCTTGGGCTGGAAGGACTTCACGGTCCTAATATATATTGCTTGGTGTCCAAAATATAAATAAGAAAACTATGTAGACATCATCTTCATCTTCAGGTACTCTGTGATAAGGCACAGAAGTGAAATTAACAGGCATGGAAGACTATAAAACAACTAAATCCTAAATGAATGAGCCGGTCATACTGGGCTTGGAAAGTCTTAGAACAATGGACAGTTCAGGGAAGGTGCCAAATTTGATGTGGGTCGTGAGTAGCAGTAGAATTTGGAAGTCTGTAGGAGAGGTTTTACTGGGGAGGAAGTGTGAGCTAAGCCATAGAGCAGGAAGTGAGCATAGGTTCTGGCAGCCCCAGAGGTAGCCATATCAGCTTTAGTGGAACTCGTTCTTACAAATGAGGAAAGTGGTCTTGACCTTGTAGGGAAAGGCTGAATAAGACAGGTCCAGAAAGTCAGACCGCAGAGCAAGCGTGTGAACTGTGCAGAATGAGATGAGCAGATCTCCGAGGAGAAAAAAAGACAAACTATCAATTTTTGAGAAAATGCATAGGGAGTGCTCTCTTTGTCAGACACCATGCAGCGTACCACGAGGAGTCGCTCCATCAGATCACATCTGTGCTGTGACATGTGTAATAGCTTAGCGCCCTTGGGAAAAGAACCTACCTGCTGACTTCAGTGGCACAAACACACCCAGAACGGACAGTTTCAAGCTACCCCCATAATATTCCTGAACATGGCACGTGAGAAGAGAAGCTCATAGCTCACTTCTCTAGCTGGAGAGAGCCGGCTCCAGAGCACCCCTGGATGATCTTGGTCCTCATGAATCTCAGAAGTGATGTCATTGGAAGAGCTCCAGAGCAGTGCCCCTGAGGGTGAGTTGGCAGAGGAAGGAGGTACCAGGCTCAGGTTGTTTGCTCTCTGCCATGCTGGAGTGGCAGCAATGCAAATGGAGGAGAAGTGGGCATCCTTTTAAAAATTAGTGGAGTTTGGGCAAACATCTATGAACAGTGAAAGGAAAGTCAACGGGCTTCCAAATGTCGAATTTGGTAGTAGGTGGGTGTGTTACTAGAAACAAGCTGGTCTGTAGCTGTCCCAACTCTCCGCTCTTATAAACTGTCACCTCAGCAGCTGAGGTTTCTCTGCTTCTTGTTTGGGCTTAATCTGACCCCAGTCTCTGAGACTAATCCAGGCCTATGCAAAGGAAGCCCTCAAGAGCTTTATGAGATGCGGCTGTGTGATAAAATGAACTGGGTCCTATGTTCGGGAGCTAAAGTTTTGGGTTCAAGTCCCAGCTCTATCATTTGATAGCAGTAGGACACACAGAAGTTTCCTTTCGGCTCACAGCTGTTAGTTTCCTCATCTAGAAAAATTAGGGTCATGTCATAGCCCATGAACGATCATATTTTATATTCATGTATAGTATCTCATTAATTCCTCAACACTGCATTCTGCAGATGACCAGTTGGGCATTGCCTATACTCTCTATCACTCCTGGAAAAATTTGAGTTGGGAGATCTTGATGGCTTGCCCAGAACTCATAGCTAACAACAGAAATAGAAACCTAGATGCTTCAGCCATGAACATCAACTATAATTTTTATATTTTGAACCCCTGCCCCCCCACACCAGGGATTTTATATGTGTAAAGTATTTTGCTTGTATAACCTCAGCTTTTCTCCCAGTTGTATTGGAATTACTATCCTTGTTTAACCAGACCAAGGCCTAGAATGTAGTTAAGTTGTATTTAGAGGCCTACTAAGAGCCGAAAGCCACATTTTCTGTAGCACACAGTGTGTCTTTTAAGGGGTGGTGTTTCCAATGTTGTGGAATGGAAGCAAAAGAACTTAGGGAACAAATGTGAATTCTACAACCTTATGTCTTAGCATTGTTTATCTTTAATAAATAATCAAGCCTCAATTCTCATTTAGAATTAATCACTTACAAATTTACAAGACTACAGTTAGATAGGCAGATTTCAGTCTGCTGTATTTAACAGATCCATGGTTTTACTGCTCTGACACCAACATATAAGATCGTATTTACACTGGGAAGTTGGCACAGTGGATGAAGGTGCCTGCCTGCTTCGTAAGTCTGGTGACTTGAGTGTGATCATCAGAACCTATAAAGAGGTAGATGGAGAGAACAGACTACCCAAGGTTGTTCTTTAATATCCACATACACACAACATGTCATGTGCCTCCCTCTCTCCCTTCATCCCTCCTCTATCTCTCTAGCTCTGTCTCTCTCATTCACACACACATATAATGTTTTAAAAAAGATCACAACGTATTTTAATTCATTTATTTTAACTAAAAGAATGAATGCACAATGAGAAGTGCAATTAAAGTTAATATCACATCAATAATGTCATGCAATTTATGGCTATATTTTTTGCACTTTAAAATATATATAAAAACCAGAATTTTTAATTATATAAAATTCTATGTTTTTTTTCTATGATTGTGGGAGTCATGGACTTGACCACTACCTATAGAAATTTGAAACGTTGACTCTCAAATGAAGGAATAAGTCTAAATGATGCAATTAGTAGATTGTTAATTTCTATTGCTTCCAGGTATCGCCAGAGGAAAATGCCATCTGAACAAAGCCCATTCAGACCCCCAGGTCATTAGAACAAGCTCCAGCTCATTTAGAACATTAGATTTGGTTGCCTAATTTTCAGTTTTTCCTATAATTCCAACAAAGTATGAATCTAAGAAGTATGCGCAATTTTAAGATTTTATAATTATAGGGCTGTGTGCAAAATTATAAGAGATTCAAAATAAGTGGGTAAGATAAACACTTTTCTTTCGGGATATTGGGGGCAAAATTGTTTTATGGTTGAGGCCCAAATTTGTAACGGATACTCTGACTGTTTGGCTGTATGTTGTTATACAAATGCCTCTATTCAAAAATTCATTTTTACACTGGGATAACTTTATTTGCTCCACTTGGCCAGATTTAGTGAAACTTCTGGTAGTCAAGTAGACATGTGTTAATACAACATGTTTCACTCCTTAGATACCCCAAGTACTATGCTACAGGCTAAGGGGTGATTCCAACATTTTTTCTTCACAGTTTTCTGTGCACTTGATCAGAAATCAATATATTAAAAATAACTAGAAAGACCTCTGCCCAATCAGTCACATTCTGGGTGCTCATTAAGGCAGAGTACACTGAGTGCCTCAGATGACAGCAAGATGGAGGTTGACTTTCATGCTCTGCACGTGGAGCAGAAGCAGGATCTGTCACAAGAGGAGAAAAGTTTACAAGGGAGAAACTTTGAGAAAACCCTGAATGTGTGTCTTGAAGGCCGCCTCTGTGAAGGCTTCTGCTGCCACCAGGCTGGCTACGGAGGAAGCTCACACAGACTGAGTAGCAGATGGCCCTGTGTGTGGACCCTGGCCTCTACATAGTACTGTACCTCTCAGCACCATGTCTGTCTTTTCTCCTGTTCTACTGTTATTTGCTCTTCTGATTTTCCATACATACATACATACATACATACATACATACATACATGTTGCTATATGCTGTGAATACGTGTTGCTCCCATTGGCTAATAAATAAAGCTGTTTTGGCCTATGGCAAGGCAGCTTAGAGGCAGGCAGGAAATCCAAGCACAGATACAGGAAGAAGGAAGAAGAGGAGAGAGAGATGCCCAGCCACCTCCCAAGGAGAAGCAAGATGCCAGCACACCGGTAATGCCATGGCAACATAGTAAGACATAGTTTAATAGAAATGGGTTAATTTAAGATGAAAGAGCTATCTAGCAAGAAGTCTGCCATAGGCCATACAGTTTGTAAATAATATTAAGCCTCTGAGTGATTATTTTATAAGTGGCTGTGGGACTGTGGGACGGGGCGGGACCAGAGAAACTTAGGGGGCTACACATGTTCTTCACATATTTCTTCTGATTTTTTTTAAGTAAACAATGTTCTGACTTATATGGCAGAATATGAGTGTGAGTGTATTACATATTACTCTCACAATATCTTCTCTTAAAAAAGTTGCCCAAATATTCTAAAAACAGCAGGTTACAGAGATCAGACAGAATCCTATCTGTTAAACATCATCTAATGGTTCCATTATCCACAATTTCTGGATAAACAAGGATGTTTAAATCCAAGCTGGATAGTCTTCAGATCTTAAAGCCAAATTCTAAATTGTTATTCTAACTTATATTCTGTTGTAGTTTGAATGTAATTGGTCCTCATAGGAAGTGGCACTATTAGGAGGTGTGGCTTTGTTGGAGTGGGCATGGCCTTGTTGGAGGAAGTGTGTCACTGTGAGGGGTGGGCTTTGAGGTTCCCTATGTTCAGGACACCACCCAGTGGGTCAGTAGACTTCCTGTTGCCTGTAAGATGTAGCACTCTCAGCTCCAGCACCGTGTCTGTCTGCATGCCACCATGCTCCCCATCATGATAATGGACTGAACCTCTGCAACTGTAGGGAAGTCACCCCAATTAAGTGTTTTCTTTAAAAGAGTTGCTGTGGTCATGGCATCTCTTCACAGCAATAAAAATCCTAAGATATATTCCAAAAGGTTTCCCTAAGCAATATTTTCTTCAGAATTTAAACAAAACAGCCCGTGAAGTCTGTGAAAGTTTCTTTTTTAAAAAATTCATTAGTTCTGTGAAAGTTTGTACAACACGTTCCGATCATGTTCACTCCTCTTCCAACTCTCCCCAGACCCTTCCCCCCACAACTTTGTGTCTTTTTTCTTTTTGAATCCTCAAGATCAATTTGTGCTGCCAAATATTCTTGTATGTATGGTCTCCCACTGGGGAACTGTCAATTTACCAGGAGCTACACCCTTAGAAAGAGCTTTTTCTTTCTTCCTAAGCAGTTAACAGTTACCAATGGTGCCGTGGCTAGTGGTGGGATTTCATTCCCAACTCCCCTCTCTATGCTGGAATTTGGTCTGCTTTGGGATTGCCCAGGTTCTGTGTCCCTCTTTGAAGATAGCTCTGAACATCCTCAACCACCCTCACTTAATCTCATTTATTATGACTTGATTCCATGTGAGGTCCCCACTCACCATACTCAGTGTAATGGAAGCCAATCAAACCAGTATGTTTCTGGTTAAGTTTGCAGACTCTCATTGTGTCCTCGTAAGCATGATGATACTGCTGTCTTCTGTGGTAGGTGCTAAAGAGTGAAGGCAGAGAACAAGATGGAGTTGATGTCCCACTTTGGGGAACCTATTCAGCACTTAGGAGGAGCCAGGATTTCACTAACTACCATCCTGAGGTCATGGACACTAAGCAGTGAATGTGCTGTGTCTTCAAAGAGGGGTGGTTTTAAGGAATCAGGAAGGGTCTAAAAAGCCAAGCACTTCTCACCTCCTTTGGTTCTGAAAGTTGCTAGATGGGTCTACTTCTAGTAAAGGACGTATTACCATGAGGTTTACTGACTGATGTTGTCCAATTTTCTTGACTCCTAATTTGTCAAGCTCAGCCATGTCTAAGCATAGAATTCCTCACAATAGCAACGGGAGGCAGATTGTCTGGTTTTGTACAGATCTTCTGCTTGCTAATTATGCATCTTGGGAAGCTTTGGTTTAACATGCCCCAGTTTCTCCATCTGTTCCTTAAGGATAATAAAATGTTATATCATTTTTGTGGAGTGGAAATGAACATGATTACAAATCATGTCTGGAACCTCGGGTATTGTTTTCTTCCAATAGAGGACATTGTTGTGCCCTATTCATGCATCCAGTCACAGTCTGCCACTTAATCATTTCATATTATACTATGCCTTGAATGTGTAGCCCACACAGCTGAGACTCTGTTGACACCCTTCCCAGTCTTTTTGAGGTAACTGAACCTCCTGTCTAGACTCCCAACCATTGGCTCCGGTCCTGATTCTAACCAAGTATTTGGCATTGTCATTTTCTCGCTTTAGATCAATGATTCTCAAAGATCAGAATACTTAAGCACTGTTTGGAGGAGTTTCTAAAAATACATATCTTCACATCTTACCCACAGAAATTCAGTTTTAGTATGTCTGGGGTGGAGCTTCAGGATGTGGCCTCTAGATCATTCTTTTATGGATGCCAGCGTAGAGAAGTGTTGTGTGATATTTTGTTTGTGTTATGACAAATAAAGCATGCCTGGAGATCAGAGGGCGGAGCTAGCCACTTGTTAATCATAGAGGCCAGGCAGTGGCAGCACACACCTTTAATCCCTGCACTTGGGAGGAGGATGCAGGAAGATCAGAAGTTCAAGGCCACCCTGGGATACACGAGATTGAACCAGTCTAAAAGAAAAAGAACTGGGTAGTGGTGGTGCATGCCTTTAATCCCAGCACTAGGGAGGTGGAGACAGGAATATTAGGTGGGTGGAGACAGGATCTCACCTCCTTCCTCCCCCATTTGGGCTGAGGATTGGTAGAAGTAAGAAGTTTCTAATGGCTGGCTGCTCTGCTTCTCTGATCTTCTAGCTTTCACCCTCAATATCTGACTCCGGGTTTTTACTGTTAAGACTAATTAGGACTGCACTTCAGAGAAGGGTTGTAGCATTCTGATGGTGGAACTCATTCATTGTGCAGCATCCACTTGAATATTGATAATAATCTAAAATTACCAAATATTTATTGAGCATCTACTGTACAAACAGCTACTTTTATAAGCATTGCAAGCATATAACTGTAAATAAGATAATATTTCCAACATAACAGAGAGAATAATAAGCAAACAGCACATGGAAGAGTTCTGCCTTCTGAAATCCTGCCCCCCCCCCCCCGTTGCCTAGCTCATCCATAGGCACCATGTTTCCTGTCTCAACCTTCTCAACAAGTTCACTCACCTAGTTGTTCTCTCAGCATGGTGCTTTCCTCTTGGATCAGTTGTGATTGCTATTTATTTGACAGAGTTTGCACCCATTTTCTGTCTTTCTCCACATTGGCTGGCTGCTTCTAACTCTGTGCTTCTTGCTTATTTACCTTTGTGTTAGAAGCATCAAGCATTTAAGAGCTACAGGTTGATAGGATAAACACAGGAAAGGTTAGGTTCTGTGATAGCAAATGAAGCTAGATGCACTCAAGGAACAGTCAGGTGACATCCGGTCCTAGAAAGCCAGGGGATCTGAAGAGTGAACAAAAGTAAGCTATGGGAACGGGTGGGTGGTAGCTGAGTCAAGAGTGATTTGGTAAGTGGCTTGGTGGGTGGGATGTGTGGTTGCTACAGTCATGGAGCTAATAACTGAATGCACTGTAGTAAGAATATTACTTAGGGCGAGTACAGAGTGCATGATTTTACAGATTAAAAAAGGGCCAAGGTCAGATTTTAATATGCCATATTCTACTAGGAAACTCAATGCAGCCAAAATTTGAAATGAATAGTAAACTTTCAATGTAACCAAAGCTTTTAAATGGATAGTGATCTTTATAAATAGCCTTATTTTCTTATTCAAAATGAAAATGTGTTGAAGAATTTGATCACCAGTCTTACATGTTAAAAGGTAGCCCCCATTTCAAGAGTGTCAGGATGTAAGATTAATTATAGTTTTCTGAGGTTTGCTTCCTTTATGAATTCTGAAAGACCACTTGTAAAACATTGACCAGGCCTTTCTCTCCTATCTTTTTCTAGTCAATCCTGGTAAAATAGCACTTCATATCCATAATTATGAGTATAGAATACGTAGATAGTGAGAAAAGCATTGAGGGATGATCTTTGCCTCTTAAGTTTATAATCCAATGGAAGCAAAGGAAGAGATTCGATCTATGTTTATGACTTCCTCCTCCCCACCTTCTGAATTTGTTATCTGTCAACCTTACTATTCATCACCTCCCATCCCAGTAGGGGAGGAGGAAGGAGAACAGTCAGGACAGTGATATGGTGGGAAGGAACTGTGTGTGGATTTCACTGATGAACAGTCCCCTGCAATTCCTTCCCAGTGAGCAGTTCGGAGTGGCCACTATGTGAAGGAACTCTGTGTGAACTAACACTTTACACCAAGTACCTACTATGCTTTCTGGGGCATTGAAGACCCAGATTTTCCTTCTTGGAGCTCACTGGCTAGTGGTAGAAAGAGTCACATATACCTGATGTCCTTTACACTAGACCTGACCATATGACTTACTCTGAGCTGAATTACTCTCAATGATGTATTTTATATGATCCTTCACAGTGTTCTACCTTAAACTCATTCGATTAATTTAAAGTTTTTTTCCATAAAAATTTGGAGCCTTGGTTCTCTTAAAGTATCATAAAGTCTGTTCTGTGCAAAACACCTTATCATGGCAAAAAACTGGTTGCATAAGAGGGATGCATGAAACAGCTCCTTTGAGACGAGGCATTGTGCTGCCACTCAGGGAGTACACCCACTCAACTCCTGCGGACTCATGCCTTTATTACTGCTTCAATACCATTCTGCCGCAGGTCCCCAGGTGGCAGTGTTATCAGGCCTCTCACTAAGGAAGTAGAAAGGCTGGCCTGTCCCTCTCCAAGGTACTAGGAGTTCTTCCCTGGGACCATCCAGGACTTCTCCAGTTCTGCAGTGCCTGCAACCTTCCTTGTTGGTAGGAGTTCCTGGGGTAGCTAGCTTGGTCTTCACCAGAGTAAGACAACCTTTCAAAAAGTTCCTTAAGACTGAAAAAGGCTTTTATTATATCCCACTAAAAGGAAATGACATTTCTAGATGATACCCCAGGTAGGTAATGCTGGATATTGTCCTCAGAATCAGCAAGGTCTACTACCTCCTTAAGGATATTTATCCTCCACCCGGAATGATGAGGCCTTGGGTCCTATCATTTCATCATTATGAGAGACATTCAAATGAGTCTCCACAAAACACAATTACAAACTTATTTTTTCCTGGGCAACACACTACTACATCTTTATTATCCATGTAAGAAAGAACTTACAATAGTATGAGGTAATATGAAGATATTCTCTTAACTAACATTTGAAATTGAGTCTGGAAACATCAACAGATTAATCAATTAATAGTCAACTACTGAATATTTTCCACAAGAATCATCACTCATAAACAATGACATTTCTGGAATCAAGATGATAGCAGCATACAAATTCTCCCAAATCTTAGCATATCTGCACCTCAGGCACCTTTCCTGGACTGGTGTTTTCCTGACCTTGTAAAGTAAGGTACCCTCTCCCCACAGTTATGTTAGAAATACCATGTCCAGAAGGTACATGGTTTCCTTTAGTTCTTATTCCATAGCAAAGTATTCTATAACAGAACTGAAGATGGTCTGATACAAACAGCATGTTGCATTTTTTCACATTAAACTCTTGACAGGAGTTTTTAAACTGCACTGTGTTCAACCAGCTCCTATTAGGCCACCAGGCTTTGATCTACGGGATTTCTTATCTGTGGTCTACGTTAAATCAATGAAAACCCTCCCTTTCATCTCTGTGAGCCTTGCCCTGTGGATCTCTTGCTTGGCCTTACTCGTTTTTTAGACTATGATTGTCCCTCCCATTGGTTCCTGGCAAGGATTCTTTTCTCCTTGGGGAACCGGTTCCTTTATCCATTTCTACAAAAGAACCTGGCAGATGTCACTCCACATTCATCAAGCCTAAAACATATCATCTTTTTAGCATGGGACATTTTACAATGTCATCTCGGGGCTTTCTTTTTACCATCTTTAATTAATCTCTTAAATTGCTTAGTAAATGAACTACAGGATCAAGAAACATTGGGGAAACCTTGAGGAGGGGCACAAATTCCTTCTCCATCTCAGTCCCAAAATGGGGAACATTTAATGAATAAACTATGGCAGTTAACTCCATTGTTTGAATGGACTCTATAATTTTAGAACTTAGGGCACCTATATTTTAAATTTAGTCATTTGGTGTAAAAGATTTAAATCATTTAGTTTTGTGTTTCAGGATGCCATAGGAAAGTGTAAACACCACTGTATGATGGTATTTCTTAAGGCAGAACTCACTACTACTGTAAGATATTATCTTGGTGCAGGAAAGGAAAGAAGTTGAAAAATAATTATCCTTGCCTTTGGGCTATAATTTCATTTTTCTGATAGTCAATATTTAATCTAAATACTTACTAAAATATAGTTAATACCTCCCACTGTTTCCTGAGAGAATTTGTAATTTATTCTAAATTCATAAGTAATTTAAAAATACATATTTCTTAGAAAGCCACAAAAGTTGAAATGAATCCTATAATTGAGAGTTTAAAATTGGTTCTATTTTAAAAATCACAGTAATGTGTTCTGAGTATTACATTCACTTCTTAAAACATCGGTGCTATTTTTTTTTAAAACAAAATCTTCAAAGCCAGTTTCTTCATCAGATAAATGGTTTATCCATTCGGACCTGGACACAACAAACAGATGGTATTTCCTCTAATCACTGTGCATGTAATGTGTTTCTCTTTGAGTCCCCTCTGTGCCAACTGCTACAGGAAATCACAAAAAGCCTTTTTGTGAAATGACTTTGAACATTTATAAGACTGACACATGAGCACGCTGATGCTGAGTACTAACAACTTAGAGTCAACCAGCTCGCATCAGAAGTGCATGCCACTGAAAAAAAGTATAAACGCTGAATTCCTAGAAAATTCTACTTGGTTGTCTGTGTCTTTGTTGAGGCTATCATTATGATTCCTTTCATTAATTAACAGGCATTTCATATGAAGCTTTAAGAGAAAGTAAAACTTTCTGATCAAGTTATTGACTTCTAAACATAAAAAATGAAAAGCAAATGTTGGCAACTCACAAAGTAATCATGCAGAACTAATAGTTCTAGAATAAGGAAGAGCCTGTTTGATATACCAACTCTCTGAAGGTTATTTAGTTTAAGTTAAGGGGTAAATTCATGCCATGGTTTGTTTGGTTAGAAAGGGCCTCTCTGCTTTGCTCCATTGCAATTTAAGTATCTACAAGACTGTATATTATTAGCTAAGTTCTAGGTGTCAGAGCATACAGTGAAGTCAAAAAAGCCTGAAGTAAAGGGGCAGTATGTTGAAGTATTGCCAATTATTTTGATTACTGAGATTTATTGAGTGGGGAATTCTGCTTGAGTTCTTTTCTGAAGTGCTACAGAGGCAAAGAAAGGGTTTTTCCAGGATTTATGGACTTTTTATGCACAGATTATTCATCTTTTCATAAGGATTTCTTGTATGATGGTCTGGTCAGTTGCTTTTAAGTTATTTATTTATTGTTCTTAATACATTATCCTAATATTTTCTTTTGGGGGATATTTTTAAAGATTTATTTATTTTTATTTTATGTGTTTGTGGACCACATTTTTTCCTGGTGCCTATAGGGGTCAAAAGAGAATCCCCTGGAACTGGAGTCTCAGACAGCAGTGAGCTACCATGTGGGTTCTGGGAATCCAACCCTGGTCCTCTGCAAGAGCCACAAGTGTTCTTAACTGCTGAGCAGTATCTCCAGCTCCACTGTGCAAATATTTTTGATGAATGACTAACATGGAACACTGAGAGAAGATAAATATCTATTTTTTTGTGAAATATAAAATGAGTTGAGTTTCAGTTTATATGGGTTGTTTAGCTGATTATTTCCTGTGTTTTGTTAATCTTCTGGATTTTTTCAGGTCTGATTGATGGGCTGGATCAGCATGTCCATATAGTTTGATTGTTATCTTCCTTTAGAACATTACACATTAGGAAACAACGTGTGGTAGAACTTCGTGTGAGTGCAAGGACTGCAGCCTGCCAGAAGAGCAAGCGTCAGGAGGAATGGGGTTCAAGGTGGAAGTTGTTTGCTAAAGTCTGCCTGAATGCTAGGTCACAGGAGCTCTGAAAGGTCCTAAACCAGTCTGCAAAGTCCCATGGGACCCACATGGACCCTTGGCTCAGGACTGCTTCGAGGAGTGTAAGAATGTATCTTGTTTTTCTTTAAGGACTGACGAAGTGTTATTGGGTGGTCAGTGCCCATTGCATGCATTCCCGGACTCAACTTCCCTACTGCATGACACCCAGATCCTCACTCTGATGAGCCCGAAGAAGGGCATAATAAAACAGTAACCCATCCATAGACTCTCAACCATCGGTTCTGCTTTTAGAAAGAACAGTGATATTGATTCATATTTGATAGTAACCATTTTATATTATCAATACTTCATGACCACATTATATGTATGCAGTGACACACACATATATATGTGTGTGTGTGTGTGTGTGTGTGGTTTATTTATTAGTGTATTGAGTAGGTAAGTACATATACAGATATTCATTTAGGAGCAATATTCTTATTGGCAAAAGTATCAAATTAGTCTGCTTGGCAGCTAAGTTATGGAATTGCTTCTAGAGCATGAGTGGTTCAAAGGCAGGGAGGTGCAGGTGTGGGGTCAGACACTTCCTCTTCGGTATGTATTGGGAAGAGTCCATAGAATTCCTTTGATGAAGGCGTTAACTGCTCTAATCCAAAGCTTAAAGATGACTAAAACATTTCTAATTGCTCGAGGGATATTTTAATTAGCATCCTTGCTGTGACAAACTTGACATTTCCATGAGATCATGACACGCATGCACCAAGATAACTCGGAAGAGCTGTGCTGCATGCCTGCCCCCGACACAGTGTATCAGCCTATAGCACTGTCCTAACACCAGTAGTTCTCAAGGGCTAAACTAGGAGAGAGACAGAACCTCAAATGTCAGTTGCATTGATGGCATAAGAAGGAAAAGAAAAGAATCAGGCCCCCTGGGATTGATTTATGGAGGAGGGCAGTGAGACTTTATGGAGTGGAAACTTAACAGATGGTCCACACTTTTCTCATCCCCACAGTCACCCCTCCCCGAGCCACTCCGGAGCACACACTCTGCACCAACACAAAGGCAAAGGGCTCTTCAGAAGATCTGCTGGCGTCAATACACTTGTGATCTTAGCACAATGACTGCTCTCAGCATCCCTGGTCTGTAGATTCATAGTTGTGGATATTGCGAGTGACGGACTTTTATTCTTCAAGCAAGAGCGTCTCGTAGACATCATTTATCAGAAGCTTGGGGAGTCACAGGTGTGCCTCCCGAGCTTCCTGTCTAGACAGGACTTATGAAATCATTACTCAACTGCCTTCCAAATTCACTTAAATGAATCATGAGCTGGTTTAATAAACCACTGTCATTAATTGTTTTTTTTAATTCTTAAAATCAGGAAAAGTTTTAAAAAGTATTCTTTAAGAAACCAGTTATCTTCACAATTTTCCTTATGCTTCAACTTGCTTAGACATATGACTGAAATAAAATGGAGTTTAGAAAACATACACTTTATTCCTTAATGGCCTTAACCTCATTTGCTAATTTTGTCTAAAATATAAAACAGATTTCTTGAAGTTCAATATTATTAAGTCCAGAACTCGAGACTGAAAAGTCTCGGCAGAGCCCCAAACTAAGCATCTTGCAATTGGAGAACCAGGCATGGTTATTTGTTTTGAATTCCTGTTTAGTAAGCCGTCTGTCTGACAAAGACAGTCAATTCCCCATCTCATGTCACTTGTCAAAATCCCGTCTTTGAATCAATGTCTGTCTATAGGAACAAATGATTGCCTGACAGACAGATCCTTCTGAGAAGTGGCAGAAGTCTAATTTTTCCCCCAGAAAATTCCATTCAATGTGTAATGGTGCATTTATGAACTTACAGAGACTGTGGCAGCATGCACAGGACTTGCTCAGATCTAAGCCTGATGGGGTCCTGGTGCTGAGAGGGGAAGTGGACACCAGCCCCCATCCCTAACCCAAAGGTTGTCTCCAACTGACAACTGCTTGCAAAGGAAAAATTAATTTTCTTCAAGAGAGTCTCCCTGGGGATACAGACCACATTTAAGGGTAGACTCCATATCCAGCAGTAGATGGCCAACACAAGATGAACTCAATGGTATTTTTGGAGGGTTTATGCCTCATATTGTTTTGTTTGGTATTTTTTAAATCCTACAGGTCTTTTGTGCAAGCGAGCACTGAGAAAAGAGTCCCTGCTGACCTACAGCTGTCCTCCTGACCAGGTTCTAGATGTAGGAAATTATGAGACAATGGCAGATAAGGGGATGCTATTGTAGGCTTCACCAGGGTCATGTCCAGTTAAAAGCTGTGATACAACAGTGTGACGATTCCCACAGAGGTAAATGCTTGTCCGCTGGCTCACTGGTCAACAGATTGGTTTTTCCACACAAGCATGCTCTCTAAATCCTCATCCCCAAGGAACAGTTGAGAGTCACAGATTGCTTGACAGGCAGGGAGTTTCGACTTCTGTTTCTATGTTAGATTTTAGTTCAAAATTCTCTTTCGTCTTGTTAATTTTTCTCTAGCCACCCATAGGCTGGAGAGATGGACATGTTGGTTGGTTGTCCGTTAACCAAAAGCTGCGGGCCACAGGAGAGCCGCTGAGAATGCAACCCCAGAAGAGTGGGTACTGCAAAACACCGGTGTTTTCTTAAGCAATATTTTTATTGCTTCTTCAAGCTATCGATTCTACTCCAAGAATGATATCATTAACTGAGATGGATAGTGGTTTTTTTTTTTTTTAGGCAGGGTTTATCTGTGTAGCCTTGGCTGTTCTGGAACTCACTCTGTAGACCAGGCTGGCCTCGAACTCACAGAGCTCCGCCTGCCTTTGCCTCCCGAGTGTTGGGGAGTAAAGGCGTGCGCCGCCGCCGCCACCACCCAGCTGGATAGAACATTTTGTGGTTGGCATTTGTAGTGTTTGAGTTTTATTCAGCTCAGTTTTGTGTGCCTGGAGAATGAATTCAAATGATTATATTCAGAAGAACTTCGAGTAATCAAAGTCATAAATGCGTAAGACTTTGTTACTGTGAAATAGCAGTGTAACGTTTTTGGACAGTAGCAGCAATCTGAACAGCCTAGCGTGGGTTTAGAGCTGGCACCACAGTCGGTCTGTTTCTGCCTCACTGAACTTGGCATTTATGACTTGAACACAATCGCCCTGTCCTTGACTTTATCTACCTCTTTTAAAAAAATGATTTCTGTCCAAAGTTAATTATAATTTACATGCAGTAGATTTGCTAAATTGCTTCCAGATCTGCACTTTTAGGAGAAGCAGGCAAGAAAGAAACGCTTTTCCTCGAAAAGGAATCTTTGTTTTTCTCCATAAGTACACCTTGTTTAGCTATGTGCTCAGTTAATTTTCTCTAAGTTGGGAGACAGTGTCTAGTAAACTTGGAAAGATCTAGAATGGGCATTGCTGGGCACAGTGCCTCAGTGTTTCATTATTTTCTCCAGCTATTATAGGAATGTGAATTTATTTTTAGAAATTGGGCAAATACAATTTGCTGGGAAATATTTACCATGAACCTAAAGCAAAGAAGGCTAGTACAATCCCCCTCCTGTTTCGGGGGCTGATTGATTGCCAGTGGCTGCCTTGGGGCATGCTGGGAAATATTTTTGAGGGTGGGGAATGTGGTTTCAGAGAGCTACTGAGTAAAGACCTCTGCTGTTCACATAGAATGTCAGGGTATGATGCAGCGTCCACCTCCCAATTAATGCCTGATCACAAATGAGTGAGTGGCATTTCTCATTTGAAAAGCATGCCTGTATGTGTGGGAGACAGATGACCTCTCCCCCTTGCCCATCAACGCCTGAGGCAGGTGAGAGAGCTGGCCCTGAGGTCATAAGAGCAGGAGAGCTGTCCCTGCCCCTCCTCAGCTGAAGCAGTCTGGAGAGTGAGGCCCCTACACCACGCCTCACCTAGGCAACTCAGTAGCTGGCCCTGAAGGTGGGAGGTGTGGGAGATCCTACACTGACAACTTGGAAGCTGAAGAACTGGCTCCTCCCCCTTGCAAGAAGTGAACTAGCCAGGGAATTGCAGGAGAGCTCACCCTGGTGGTGAGGACAAGGGAGAGCTGGTGGGCTGATCAACCCTGCAACTACCCAGGCCCGGAACCAGGGTTGTGAGTTGGCCCACCCCAACATCCACCCTATCTGTGATCTGCTGGAGCATGCATGAAGGGACTGGTCCTGCAGACCCAAAGCTGTAGGATACCCAGGACACAGAGCAACAGCAGGATAACCAAGAGTTATCCTGTGAGGGCCCCGCATCTATAGTGCAGCCGAAACTAGAAGCCTCGAACTTGAACATTTGCAAGTAAGGATAAATGAACAAAGGGGTTTACTGCGTGAGTCACTGAGCCACACTACAGCTTCCATGAGACTGATTTTTCTTTCTTGTGTTTTTATTCTTTCCTTCTTTTTTTTTCCCTCTTACTTTTTATTTTATTTTATTTTTTTTGAGGGGGGTGTTGTAAGGGCAGAGGGCAGATACAAAGGGACAGGGAAATGAATGGGATCAAGATGCATGATGTGAAAGACACAAAGAATAAATAAGAAAGTCAAAGAAAAAAGCATGCCTGTGATAAATAAAATTTTGAGTGGAAAAGTATACATAGGGCTACATGTGCTTTCATGGACATCTATATATAACCAGCAGCAGGTTAAATTCTCAGTGGCATATCATGACTTACATATAAAAGCTTTAAAATTAGCCAGGGTAATTTGTCAAGGAGATGGAGGAATGAAGATTTGTATTCATTCGAATCGGTTGTAAGATGGCAGATAACTACTCATATTCCCATCAAAAGTAGAAGGGACCAACAGATTGTCACACAGTCACACAAAAGGGATTGCTGGGCAGTGAAGAGGTTATATTAATGCAAACGTTACATTGGAGGGTGGATGGCAGAGTTATTATGCACAGTGGAAAAAAAATCTGCAAATAGGAGAATGCTTGCTTCATATTCCACTTACAACAATTATAGAAAATGCAGAGGGTACTGGACAGAAAACAGGTAACAATTGCCTTTAGGTAAAATGGAGGGCGGGATGGATGACAGAAGGACACACGGACACTCTTGCAGGTGATATTGTCATTATTTTTTGATGTATTGAGGCCTTCTCAGATATACAATTATGCTAAATTGGGCAAATTGTAACTTTTGCAAGTTTTATTTGCATTATTTAAACCTTGATGTAGTTACACAAAAAAGGACACAGACACGTGTTCACTACGGTCCTGTACCAAGCAGAAACACAACGGCGATTTTCCTAAAACGTTAGCATTGTTGTCAGCTGTAAAGTGGAGCATTTGAACAATCTGTCATGAGTACAGAGTTTCAGTGATTAAAACCCTCTCATCAGTGAACAGTCTAATCTTTCCTCACTTTTCTCTGTCCTCAGAGCTCCTTAATTTTATTTATTTTTTTCTAAGAACCAATTCTTTGTTTCATTGATTCTTTTATTGTTCTTCTGTCTATTCCACTAGTTTATGCCCAGATTTTTTTTGTTGAATTCCACTGAACATATAGTAGTCCTTCTTAAATTTTTACCCCCCAAAACAAAATAAAACAAAAAAAAATTCTTACCCAAACCCTCAAAGCTTAAGGAAAACCCCCAAACATGTTTAATGAGGCCATAATTATCTTAGCAAGAAAATCAGACAAGAACAGCACAATAAAAGAAAATTGTCAGCCAATGTCCCTGATGAACTCAGATGAAAGAAAAAATCTCATAGATATACTAGGAAACCGAATTCCGTGGCATACTGAAGGACCATTTGTCAGGATTAAACAGGACCTGTCCCAACAGAGCATGCATTCAACATATACAAATCTAAATGAGGTGCTTCTCATTAATAAAAATGGATAAAAGCCATGTGGACACTTTATAAGATGCAGAAAGTAATCTAACAAAATCCAACAATATTTAAAAATAGCCCCACATACTATATACAAGAAATATGTACCTCAATAAAAATGAAATATGACCATATATTGAAGCCTTCCTCTCATACTGTGATCAGCGGGAAAAGCTGAAAGATGTTCCTCCAATACCTGGGAAAAGATAAGAATGAGTATACTCACCCCTTCTATACAACATGGGACTTTACTAACAGCTAGAGCAAGGAGGTAAAGGGAAAGACACTGGAAAGGAAGGGGTTAACTCCTCCTTGTCTGCAAATATGTAGGGAAGCATGAAGATTCTAACCAAAACACAAAACAAAACACCCATCAACTAATAACAAAACTGGTAAAGCTTCATGCTCTAAAATTAACATACAAAATAAGGAGCATCTCCACACATTAACAGTACACAACCTACAATGTAATGAAGAAAACAATTTCATTTTTTAAATGTAGCAAATAAGGTAATGATATATATATACTGAAATCTATACAATGTAGATGAACAACTAATGCTGTGGGATGTCCTGTATGCTGTAAATACATGTTGCTATGATTGATTGATAATAAAACGCTGATTGGCCAGTAGCCGGGCAGGAAGGATAGTGTAGGCGGGACAAGGAGGAGGAGAATTCTGGGAGGTGGAAGGCTGAGGGTGAGGAGAGCCACTGTGAGGAGAAGCATGATGTAAGATGCCGGTAAGCCACGAACCACGTGGCAAGGTATAGATTTATAGAAATGGGTTAATCTAAGATATAAGAACAGATAGCAAGCAGCCTGCCATGGTCATACAGTTGGTAAGTAATATAAGTTTTTGTGTGTTTACTTGGGGGACGTGAGTGGGAGAGATTTGTCCTGACCGTGGGCCAGGCAGGACCAGGAAAACTGCAGCTACAAACTAAAGAAGATATGACCAATCAAAGATGTACAGTTTTCATGAATTAGAAGAATTGATATTGATAAAATGTTGTCACTAGTTATCTAAATGTTTGATGCATTCTCTATTTAACTTCAAAAAGTGTTTTTCTTTCTTCTTTTTATTAAGTAAAAATTTTTCATTCATTTTACACACCAATCAAAGATCCCCCTCTTCCCTCCTCCCGTCCCCCCAGCCTCCCCTCCCAGCCCATCCCCCACTCCCTCCCACAAGAAGGCAAGAACTTTTCTTCAATGACTGATGGAAGCAGATGCAGAGATCCACAGCCAATCACTAGACAGAGCTCCAGGAGTCCAGTCAAAGAGAGAGAAGAGGGATTCTATGAGCAAGTGCATCAGGATCATGATGGGAAAACATGCAGGGACGACCAAACCAAACTAGAGGGAACTCATGAAAGTTGGATCAATGGCTGTGGAGCCTACATGGGACTGGAGTAGGCCCTTTGCATGGTGAGACATTTGTGTAGCTTGATTTGCTTGGGAGGCCCCCTGGCAGTAGGGTCAGAATCCATCTTTGGTGTATGAGTGGACTTTGTTGAGGCAGGTGGAAGGGCTTGGACTTGCCTCTTTTTTTTTTTTATTAGAGTGGATACAACAACCCTGAAAGTTCTACAAAAGTTTAAAACTTCCAAAGAAATCATTAGCAAGAGGAATAAAATGGGACATCATACTACTTGATCATATATATATTGCAAAGCTATATAATCAAAATGACATTATATTGACATTTCAAAAAGACACATAGACCACTGGAAAAGATTAGAGAACCTAGAAATAAATCTGTGCACTTAACTGTCAGTTGATTACTTACACACTTGTCAAGAACACACAACATGAGAAGTGTGTTCAATATATGGATGGTGCTGTGAAAACTAAATATTCAGATGTAGAAAGACGAATGCCTATCCTTATGCCATATCTCATTAAGAAATCAACTCAAATAGACTAAAGACTTAAAACAATGGCCTTACTCTGTGAAACTTACTAGAAGCAAACAGAGATAAAAACCCCCAACTTTGACAATTGAGATTATATTACATGGAAAAGTTTTTTGTATACCTAAAGAAACAATCAACTGAATGAAGAGAAAAACTACAGAGTGTGAGAAATACAATTAGCAAGGGGATGGTTTCCCACGCACATAAAAAATTCAACTCAATAGTATGGAAGCTAATAACCCAATTAAAAATGGGCATAAGATGTGGATACACACACACATGGTAAACGGGTACATCAAAAGCATTCAATATCCCCAGTCATCAAGGAATTGAAAACTAAAATCACAGTGTAATATTATCTTATACCTGTTAGAAAAGATATTATCAAAAAGATGATGAAACTTGCAAGTTTCGGTCAGGGATTGGAGCGAAGGTCATGGACAGTTGTCTACCCATGGTGGGAGTATAAAATAGTATAACCATTATGAGTGCTAGTATGAAAACTCCCCCCAAAATAAAAATAAGGGGCTGGAGAGATGGTTCAGCAGTTAAGAATACTAGCTGCTCTCGCAGAGGACCTGGTTTCAATTCCCAGCACCTACAAGGCCACTTACCACAGTTCTAGGGGATCTGGTGCCCTCTTCCAGGCTCCATGGACACCAATCAGGTAGTACACATACATCCACACAGGCAAAGACTCACAAGCACACAATAAAAACAAACCTTTAAAAACAAAGACAAATAAATGTGGAACTACCACATAATACGGAAATCCTTCTGCTGGATATGTATCCACTTCTAAAATTTATCTTAAAAAGTAGCATGTTTCCTTAATGCAATTTCACTCAGGTATATTAAAATTCTGAGTCTCCCCCCTTCTTACCTCTCTCCTCCTCATTCCGGGTTAGGTATTTCTATCCCCAATATCTTTCCTTATACCTTAGAGTCACACTTATCTACTACATTGCCCATGCATCTGTCTCCTGCCCTCTTCCCTTCTGCTTGTGGTTCTTTTCCGTTTCCTGCCTCTATGCACACTCACTTGCACAGAAATACAAATGTATGTGAATTAGAGCTAGCATCCACATATGGTAGATACACGAAATGTTTGTCTTTCAGAGCTGGGGTTGCCCCACTTAATATGATATTGTCTAGATCCACCTGAAAATTTCATATTTTATGGCTGAATAAAATTCCATTGTGTAGATGCACTACACTTCTGCTATCCATTTATCTGTTGAACTCTGATAAGCACTCATACAGACATACCCACACATTCACTAACATGTACATACACTCAGGCAACTACACACATTCATCTGCACATTCACTCACCCTACACTCATACACACACGTGTATATACATATACTGTCATTCACACATTCACATACCGTCACACACATACACATTCTCACACACTACTTACCTTACACTCATGCACATACATAGACATGTGTGTATATGCAGAGTCATACACACATTCACATAAATCACAAATACACACAATCACACCACAGCCACATTCAGCCACCCCACATTCACACACACACACACACACACACACACACACACACACACACAC
>CABHPR010147790.1:0-15839 GCA_902168415.1 Peromyscus melanophrys | reverse complement strand
CACAGACACACAGACACAGACACACACAGACACACAGACACAGACACGAACAGACACAATCAGACAGACATACACACAGACACACACACACAGACACAGACACACACACACACAGACACACACACACACACACACACAGTGTCTTCTCAACAAACTACTGGCTTCCACCAATTCAAAAGCTAAGAATGTTGTCAGATATCATCTGAAACCTGGGACATGGTTTCAGAGGTAACCTGCCTCCCTCTGGCCCCTAGCAATATATTTGGTAAATGCTTTTATTTATGACTTTCTCTGTTATATAACTAATAAAAATCTCATACAACCACTTCTGCAGTGGGACTTGGGATTTAAAGCAAGCTGAACTGTCTTTGTAAACCTCTCGGATTCAGCTCCAGAATAAACTATCTCTTATTCCCTTTGAGCTGAGAGCTATGTTAGAACTGAGGCTTTTGAGTGTTCAATACGTGTGATTGTGAATGATCCAGACTTCCCCATTGCAAGGGTGTTGGGAGCATCACCGATGATGACCACTGTCTACTTGAGGGTAGGCCATCTCTGTGACTGGCAGGCCATCTCTGTGACTGGCAGGCATGTTAGCTCTGGTTTGGCATGTTAAAGGGATGGAGAAGCTGCCTTGATCTCTGTTGTAGAGCTTGGTTTGGTGAATCAAACAGCCGGCATCTTCAGATGCAGCAGCAGATGGACCTGTTTACAAGGCTCCATCACGGGGGTGGGGGTGGGGGTGGCGCACGCCTTTAATCTCAGCACTAGGGAGGCAGAGGCAGGTGGATCTCTGTGAGCTCAAGCCTGGTCTTACAGAATGAGTTCCAGGACAGCTAGAGTTACATAGTGAGACTCTGCCTCAATCAATCAATCAATCAATCAATCAATAAAATAAAATAAAATAAAAATTAAAAAAATTTCATTACTAGGCTGTTTGAGGACTGTTGACATTGTCTCATGAAGGAGAGGGTGGGAAGGGTTACTGGACCCTCACCTGAGATTCCAGCCATTTGTATGTAATTCTGCTCTAAACGCTTATGCCTTGGGGCACACAGGCTAGGAATAGTTGACTGAAGGAGCGTCATCCATGTAGCTCTGGGGAAGCCATCAACCATGCTGGGTGTAGACTTACCACATGGCTGCTTTGGGGTCACCCATGTTCCACTCATCCACCCCAGGGTGAACTGTGGTGGCATCTACTCTGATTTATTGTTGAGACCTGAGGAGGAGGAGGGGGCAGACACTGTTTCTGTCTTCACAGGGAAGGGATTCTCTCAGCAGCTGGAGAGCCCCCGGGGACTCAGCAGGATGAGGTGTGGCCACTTCTGCCTTCACTTTGGGTCTGTCCCCTTGACTTTGCTCGGGCCCATACTGTCACCCCGAGGTGTGGTCATTGCAAAGAGTCTGTCTAACCCAGCTTGTCCCCTGGAAGGTGAAAGAAGCAGGTTGTTGTCCTACACCTGCAGTTCTTTCCGGTTCCGGGGACGGCAGACCCTCACCAGACACAGCACCCTAAGGCAGAGCGTTGTCTCAGATGGAGAGGCTGTGCCTAACAGGTCATCTTGAAGGACCCATATGGGCCCCCTGGTGATTAATACCTATCGGTCCACCTTGAGAGACCTGAGCTGACGATGATGGACAGACCACACCTTACCCGGATGATTACAGAGTGGGGCAGATCTGGCCCTGACTCAGTTCTTCCTCTACTTAAACATAGTGTTCACATCAGTACCTACAAAGAAGCTTCACTGGACCTGTTTCCTAAGGCACTGGTTGAATCCCCTCTCTCTGTTTTTTACCACTACCCAACTGGTGGCTGGGTCTAGCTTGTTGGGACTGCTGGAGCTGAGGTGTTTGCCCTAAAACTCAGTTATAGTATCTAGGTTGGGATAATAATAGTTGTTGTTGTTGTTGTTGTTGTTGTTGTTGTTATTATTATTATTATTATTATTATTATTATTATTATTATTATGTGTATGTGTGTGCATGTAGAGGTTGGAGGTCAACCTTGAGTGTTGTTCCTCAGCAGCTACTCACCTTGATTTTTGAGACAGGGTCTCTCACTGGAATCTGGGACTTGCCAGTTAGGCTGGGCTGGCTGGCCAGTGAGCCCCGAGTTCTTCCTGTCTTGGCCTCCCCACTGCTGGGGTTACAAGCCTAAGCCACAACACCCAGCTACTTCTGCTTCTCTGCATTTTCATCTTCCTTGGGATTGTCATTGTCGTGGGGGTCTTTGTCATCTTCTTCTTCCTCCTCTTCTTTTTCATCTTCGAGGCAGGGCTTCTCTATGTTGCCCTAGCTGTCCTGGAACTCATTCTGTAGACCTGGCTGGCCTCAGACTTACAGAGACCCACCTGCCTCTGCCTCCTGAGTGCTGGGAATAAAGGTGGGGTTGCCACTCCAGGCTCATACCTGCTTCTTATGTGGGTTCTGGGCATGGAACTCAGGTCCTGTGCTTCATGGCAAGCCCTTTATCTCTCCCTTTTCTTTTTCTTTCCTGCCTGTTCTTTTCTTTCTTTTTCAACTCTCCCCTCTGTCTCCTCCTCTCCCCTCCCCTCCTCCTTCATGGAGTTGGAGATGGAACCTGGGGCCTTGAGCATGCTGGATGAACATTCTACCACTCAACTGCATCCTCAGCTGTAGCTCTGGATTGTTCTTTGTCATGCAGGGCTGTCCTGAACCCCTAGGGTACTGAGTGGCATCTAGGACCTCTCCTCTGAAATGAGCCATACCCTTCCTAAGATGACAATCCAATGTCTCAGACGTTGCCAATTCTGGAAGGTACATCACCTGCACTTAGAATTAGAGTATTTGAGGAGGTGGGAATGGTAGAAGGAAACCATAGAGTATGGAGAAACAGGGAACCGGGAGAGATGCAGGCAGAGAAAGGGTGAGGCAGAGTGGAGTGGCCTGGGCCAGGCTCTGGGCCCTGTGTTGTAGTGTTGAGAGGCCCCGAACCGAACACTTCCTTCTCCCTGTTTACTCATCTGCAAAATGAACGTCTACCCCACAGGATGTCCAGGGAAGAGCAACTTTTTCGACATGGAGAGCACAGGTTTGTCCCAGAGCTGAACTGTGAGTTAGGCCCGTTTGAAATTCAGCCAGTGTTCTCTGGGCCAGTGCAAAGACATTCTGAGTTCTCTGTCACTGTGCACCCTTATGTATCATCAGAGAAGAATCCAGTGAAAGGCATATTTGTGCAGAGTTGAGAAAAGGGTGGTGGGAGCCCGGCGCAGGCGGCAGCGTTGTGGAAGAGACCACTGTTTGGGACTCTGACTGCCGGGGTCCCTGCACCACGTGTCTTCCTGCCCGCCTTTACTGCCCATAGTCCAGCTCCAGCCCATTCTGGGAGCTAGGAGATGAAGTTGTGTGCGGCTCTGTCCACACACCAGCAGGAAAAACAGAGGTTTGTGTCCACCCTCCAAGTTCAGGTCAAGGGACTTCACTTGTTCTGGGGGTTACCTGCCCTGCCATTGCCCAGGTGGAGAAACATTTGGATCTTGTATAGCCCTGGAGGCCTAGCCCACCCCCTGAGGTCACTAACCCACAGCAGTCACTCATACTGTCCCAGCCAGCCCAGGTCTGCTCTTTGTCTCTGTCCACTCTTGGTTGGGCTGAGACCCTGTGGCCGTTCCCATCTGCAGCTTTGCCATGAGAGGGGGCAGAACCTGTTGGGGGGTCTGGAGGCTAAAGGGATGAAGGAGTTAGAGGGGAACAGTTAGACAAGGAATGCAAAAGCAGGCTCTCTCAGATGGAGTTTCCAGAAAACTCCGAGAGTAGAAACTGCAGGAAGACACAGGGTGGGCATCTAGAAAGGACAGCAGGGAAAGAAGAGGGCCGGGGGGCCTTGAAATCTCCAAGCCAGCATGCACTTAACAGACGCCCAGCCATAGGCTTCTCCCGTCCTGAATGTATGATGTGGAGATTTTTCTCCTCAGCTTGGGCTTCTGTCCTTTCCTGTCTTCAGTTCTTCGTTTTGTGCCAGGGAACGAACTCAACCATCCCCTAGACAACCGCGGACACCTCCATCACAGGAACACTGTGTCCCCTGCATGGTGTGCTGGGACACACAGCTGCTTCTCATCTGGGAACTCTTGGGACTTTGTTCAAAGTTTCAGCTTTCTCTCTTCTACTATTACCACCCCCTTCCCCTGGCAACGTGGCACTGGCCTTCTAGAACGGGGCATGGGAAGGTGACCAAACGAGGGTAACCTAGACTTTATTATTGTTGTTGTTGTTGTTGTTGTTGTTGTTGGTGGTGGTGGTGGTGGTGGTGTGTGTGTGTGTGTGTGTGTGTGTGTGATATGCGAGAGCAAGTGTCTCGTGGCACACATGTGGAGCTCAGAGGACAACTTTGTGGAGTTGGTTCTCTCTCCCATCTTTATGTGGTTTGGGAATTGAACTCAGGTCACCAGGCTTGTGTGGCAAGCACCTTTACCTTCTGAACCATCTTGCCAGCCCCCAGTCTCTAAATTGTCAAAAAGTGGTCTGGTAGGCTCTACATGGTTCTGGAGTGAGGGAAAAGACTCAGTCTTCTGGGCTGTGGCCCTCAGTGAGCATTAAAGGACACTTTGCTTAAGGCGTCCCTGGCATGGCCCTCTTCAGGTAGGGGGAATCATTTTGTTGCCTGCTTTGGTGGCTTATTGAGACTTGAGGGAGCCTTGTGGCCATGCCAAGGGGCCTTTGCTTCCCTCGTATGCCATCCTAACCCTGCCATTCCCTCTCCATCTTCGTGGTTGTCAAGGCAACAGTTTCCTGGGCAACCTGTTGACTTATTTGACTGCCAAGTTTGTATTATCCAGAGTGGGGAGCTGTAGTGGAGGACTTAAAAAAAATAATGTTGTCAAGGTAACCGCCAGCAGCCATTTAATTATAGTTTTAGGTAAAGATAAATTCTCTTTTGCAAATGTTGCTGTATTTTTGGTTTGAGGAGGGGAGACTCACCCAAAGATGAACGTTCTCAAAATTAGAAGCTCTCAACCGTGGACAAGTGTGTGACTTGGTTTCATTCAGGACTAATGCCTTTTCTAAGAGAAAGAAAAAAGAAAATAGTGAAAACAAAGGAAAAGATAAATCTGATGGGAAGCAGGCAACACGTGTGGTGGGAACAGCTGGGGCAGGGGTGTGAGGCAATGCCAATGTCTGCGGCCACGGTTTTCTGAGAGAGGCTCCCTCCAGGTTTGGCAGGCAGTATGGCGTGGTGGTTATCCACCTGCTCCCTGCAGTCAGTCTGGCTGGGTTCAAATTCCACCCAGCAACGTCTCAGCTGTTGACCTGGGACAAAGAGCTTAACTTGGCTGTGAGTTTCCTCCCTGAACTTATAAAATGAGGTGGGAAATGCATGGCGCTCCACCACAGGCAGGCATGCTGTGCCATTCAGATGGGCTAAAGGGCACTTTGATGCACATCCTGGGGTAGCACAGTTGGGATCAGCCATCCTTACAAAGTCAGGGCTTCCTCCCAAGTACTGTGCTCCTGCTCAGCTAGAGGCTGACACCCCAGCCTGCAGCTTGCTCCCCAGGAGTGGTCAGGACACTGCTGTGTAACAGCCCAATTATGACAACACTTAGTTCCTGTATGGGTCTGGCATGCTGGCCATCTTTGGAGACATTACTGAACTTCATGCTCACTCTAGTCCCAGAGTTGGGGACGGTTATTCTCCTTCATTTGACCGGAGAGGAAATTGAACAGGGAAGAGGGGAAAGCTACCTTTTTTCTTCCTTTCTTTCATTTTTGAATGAGGAGAGGAACCTTGTAAGGATGTTGAGCTGTCGCTGGGCTGGTTATAGGCTAGTTAGGCAGTTGACACTTTCCTGTGTGGCGGCTTTAGAGTAAATCAAACTGAAATCAAAGTGGAAGCTTGGAATTAGCCTAGGTGTAGGGATGAGGTCCTTCAGCTCATGGGTTTCAGTCACAGAAGCTTTGGGGGGCTTATCCTGGAACTGCAGGATTCCTGGATACTGAATGGGGCCTGTGATGGTCCAGAAGTCTATTGTCTTAGCCCGTATCCACAGGGCAGAACCCTGGGCCAAGGAGCAGATGTGTTGGGTGGGGGATGAGTCCTATCAGCCATTCTGTAGACGACTGAATAGGAGATGATGGCCCAGTGTCCAGAGGGACAACAATGTCTTACATGTGAACTCAAACAGGGGTTTCCTTCTGCTCCCAGGATTCAGCACCACCTGAGAGACCAAGGGTGTCTCTAGGGGACCATCTGGGTCTAAAACTCTGTGATTCCAGGGCTGGGGAGATGGTTTGGTGGTTAAAGGCCAGTATGAAGACTAGATTTTGGATTCCCCAGAACTCACATAAATGCCACATGAGCATGGTGGCCTGCCTGTCATTCCAGTCTCACAGAGCAGAGATGGGGGTCTCCAGAGGCAGCCAAGACTTGCCGTATGGATGAGCTTTGGGTTTGACTAAGAGACCCAGTCTCATAAAGAGACAGAATGATTTCCAACATCAACTTGGGGCTGCCACATGCATGCATACACTCACATAACTTACATACATGCAAAAACATGCATGCACACTGCACACACACACACACACACACACACACACACACACACACAAATAAAGGGGGTGTCTAAGATTTCATAAGGGGCAGAGGAGTCACAAATTGGCCATAGGGACCCAGGAGAGTGGGGCTAGAGGCTGCTGTGATGATCATTCTGGAGCCAGGGCCAGCCCTTCCCTTAGTGATCTGTGTGAGTAATGTATTTGTCTGTGTCTCAGTTTCCTCACTGGCAAGAGAGGCAGTAACAAACTTGGAGTTGTTGTGAACATGACCAGGACAGTGTGACTTTTGCAAATCACCAGAAGTGGTCACAGCAGTGAGCTGCATGGAAACGTAATGGCCAGCCATTGTTGCAAGTCTCATGGCACAGGGATCCTGATGTCAACACAGCCTGGTGGGAGGGAGGGATGGCCTGGCATTTCTCACTTGACCCTCACACAGTCTGTAGAGTGGCCACACAGGCCCGTCTACACCATCTCACCCCATCTCTCCCCCGCTTCTCTTTGTTGCTCAGCTTTGCAAATCTCTTCCCATTGAGATTCAGCTCCAAACTCCGGCGCTGCTGGGAAAGATTCATTTGCGCCTTCTTCCACTTCCTGTGGATTCTGGACATTTTCATCATTTGCCAATGAAGACTTGCATAGCAATGACCACGTGGGTGGAGAGCGGCTGGAACAGTGGCATTTGTCAGGGAATGTCCCAGGGACAACTGGGAAGATGGGAGAGGGTGCAGTGGCTTTGGTGTGGCTCTGACCCATGCCACCCTTACCTTTTACTTTATAAGCATTATAGCTGCTCCTGGGGAACCATGAGCACAGCCAACCTCTTCCTTTCCGCTAGTCTTCCCTCTGGGGCGAAACAAGAGATTATTTTTTCTCTGGGTACTGCAAATAAAGCTTATTCATTCCCCACCCCGTGTTTTTTAAAAAAAGATGCAATGTTAGATGGAAAAGTGCGAGTTCTACCAGGATGATTGAAGAAAGGCCATTATGTAGTATTAGAAAAAAAGAGAAAAAGAAAAACTGTGCATCAGCCCCGAGGCTCCGTGGAAATGAGGATCGGGCACACTTAAGGCGGTATTCCTGCCTGTGGAAGAGACACTTGTGCTCTTGATTTAAGGTCACCATTGTGGGGACCCAGTGACAATGGATCCATCAAGGGACTGTGTGTGGGAATTTGGGCCTCTGTGGAGTGGGAGGGTGGGACCCCCAGTAAAGCCTCCACCTTGTTATCTCCTTGTCCTCTGAGGCGGTGTCCTCTCTCTCATGGGTGTCACATGACCTTCCATGTGCACTGGTAATAATGAACCTTAGGTCTCTTCAATCCCACGTGATCCAGAGTTTCCCAGCACTTTCTAGTCTGCAGGTATGACAAGCATGGCCTGGAGGGCTTAAGAACCTGCACTGGAATCTTGGCTTTGTTGCTCACCAGCTGTGTGTCCTTGGGCAAGATGTGTAAGCTTCCTGGTCCCTAGTTCCCCATCTGAAAAAGGAGTTGATAGTGCCCTTCAGACCCCAGAGTTTCTGCAGATGGAGCAGACACGGGTAAAGCAGGCAGAGCTAGAGAGGCAAACCGCTGATTAATAATCAGTCGCCATGTTCAGACATGCTCATCACCAGCGTCCACACTGATGAAGCAGAGAGATCAGCTTAGTTTCGTCACACGGCCACTGACTGGGGAAAATCAGGCTTTATTTGACTTATTTTGTGGTCCTGAGGGCCAACCCCAGTGCTGTGTACATGCTGTGCACATGTGCTACCAATGGATAGCACACGCCACTGTTCCCAAAGGCTACACAGCATCTCCTGATAGCACCACTCTGGGGACCACAGGACCCTTGGGGACACTCACATGAGCCATAACATGACGTGAGCGGGCAAAGAGGGGCAGCTGTTTTCTGGTCTCAAGGCTGGCAGTTAGAGCTCTGGCCTTGCAGCTTCAGGGTGTCTGTTGTTCCTCCCTTTCTGCCTCTGAAGCACGGAGCTGCTTTCTCTCCTCGACTAACTTCAAACAGCGGATGGAACCCATGCCTCTCCCTGGACAGCCCAAGAGAAGGCTCACAGACATTCCTCCCCATTTTATAGGGCCCCAATGACAAGTTAGAGTACAATTCCACCAAAGTCTAGCTTGACAGAGCAACGAGTTCGTTGGTCTTACTTACAGGGAGAGATGAAGGGTCACTTACCAGAGCAACTAAGCCACTGAAAAGTCACTCCAACATGGACGAGGACTTTCTGATAGCTGCAAAAAATGGAGTCTCCAGCTCAGTTGACCTTCTACAGTACACTTCCTGTGACCACAAGGCCATGTGCAGTTAGGACAGAATTATATACAACTGGCTGGGAGAGACAGGGAGAGCCACTACATCTCAGGGGAGGGTCCAGTGACCTCCACACCCTCCTATAGGGGAATCTCAACAGACAACAGACCCAACCTCAAAGGTCTCTAGCAAGCAGCCACACCTCCCCTGATGATGGTTATAACCCTCGGAGGGTACCCTGTCTGCAACAGGGAGGCAGTGGATATGCCTGGCGGTTCCGCCTTAGTTGCACTCAGTTGATTAAGTCCTTGGCAAATGAGGCTGGAACCAAAGAGACAAAGTGGCTCTTTTGAGAGTCTCATTCGGGACCCACCATCTGACGCGTGTGAGGCAGGATTTAGCTGTGTCTCAGAAGATGTCAAAGAAGAGTGAGCTCCACCAAGCCTGTTTCCAGGAGAGCTGGGTTTGGACTCTGTGAAGGAGGCCCATTGCTGAGGGAATTCCAGTTCCATTCACTGTTTGAAGCCGCCAGTGAGATCCTGCTCAGGCTTATCGGGGCACATCTGGAGCTCGGATTTCAGCTTTTGCGCAGGGCCAGGCTGCAAAGTGTCACAGAGGGCCTGGGAGTTATCTCACGGCTAGGAGTCTGGCATTCTCAAGCCAGGGACCTCAATTTCTCTCTCTGAAACACAAAGATAGTGGGGCCTTGTGCAGAGGATTGCTGGCTGCAGGGATTTGCAGACTACTCAAGGTGGAAGGCACTGATAGTGTCCAACTGATGGTGGGATGCATTAGCATCCTACCTGGAGGGCCCAGGCTGAGGGAGGTAGACTTTACTAAAACTATCCCAGCCAGCCCAGAAGCTCAATGTTCATTTTGTTTTTAAGTTTAATTTGACTTTTATTTAATTTTTTAAAAAATCAGTGTGAGTGTATGTGACATGTATGCAGGTGCCCTCGGAGTCCAGAAGAGAATATCGGTATGGGATCTCCTGGAACTGGAAGTACAGGTGGTTGGAAGCTGCCCAAATTTGGTGCTGGGAACCGAACTCTGGTCCCCTGGAAGAGCAGCAAGTGCTCTTAACTGTTAAGCCATCTCTCTAGCCCAAATGCTCATTTGAAAAATTATATTTATTCTTTTATTTTTACGTTCTTGAGACGGAGTCTCATGTAGCCAGGCTGGTCTCAAACCCACTAGGTAGCCGAGGATGACCCTGAACTTCTGGTTCCTCTGTCTCCACCTCCCGGGGGCTGGGACTGCAGCTGTGTGGGCACCTGGCTCTATTTTTACTCTTCAAATAACACATGCCCACAGAACAAAACACATGGAAATGTCAGTGTGGTAAGTGTCCCCACGCTGATGCCCTACTCCTGGTCACTCCCTTCTGGGGACTCAGTACCTGCCTCTCCAACTTCATATGTGTAGACATAAACTGCCAAGGCAAAGCTTTGTGGGAGAGAGGACTCTGGGGTGCCCAGCCCTGCAGCCAAACTCCCTTCAGTTTAAAGGTAATAGGCGAGCTTGAAAGAGAGGGGTGCCCCCTTCATCCCTGTGAGGGCAGAAGAAAAGAGGGAGGCGCCAGAAGACCAGTCTCTCCAGACACTGTGCCCGTCTGTGCCTGTGTCTTGAACCTCACAACTTCTAGAATGACAAGGAATAAATTTCTGTTCTAAGCTTCCCAGTCCTCAGTGGGTTGTTATAGCAGCTATACGTGTGTGTGTGTGTGTGTGTGTGTGTGTGTGTGTGTGTGTGAATCCTCTAGCAGGTGAGCACACTTTCGTATGGTGATATTTTATTTGTACTGAAATGTGATTTTATTTGTATGTTAATAAGTAAAGTTGCCTGGGGGTCAGAGCTATTAGTAAGCCACAGCGAAAGCTGGGCAGTGGTGGTGCACGCCTTTAATCCCAGCACTTGGTAGGCAGAGCTAGGTAGATCTCTGTGTGGTCAAGGATACAGCCAGCATTGGAGACACACGCCTTTAATCTCAATACCAACCATAGAAGACCTGGAGGTCTGTACAGACAGGCAGTGACAAGGCAGTCATGTGGTTGGGTTTACAACCAATGAGAAGGCAGAACAGAAAGTCTATATAAAGACAAACACAGGAAGTAGCTCTCTTGGCTGAAGAGGATAGCTGCAGCAGTGACTGGTAAGGCTCTTAGCTCTGACCCCTTGGGCTTGCATCTTTGCATTGGCTCTGTGTTTCTTATTTAATAAGATGGTTACTTCTACACTTTCATCTCCTTATGTCCCATGGCTGTCATACACACGTGTGTGCACACACACATATGCACATCTATAATCAAAGAGGAACACAGTTAGCTTCCTATTTATACTGTTTTAGATTTTCACTTACAAAAAAAAGTTGAGACAGGGTCTCATATAGCCCAGGCTGTCCTTGAACTCAAAATGTAGCCAAGGCTGGCTGATCCTTGCCTCTACCTCCCAAGTGCTGGGATTGCAGTAGCATGCCACTAAGCCCAGCTTTTTCATTCATGATTAAAAACATTTTCACATTGACTGTTTTGCTTGAGAGTTATTCTGTCTCTGAGCATGGCTGCCTTAGGCCTTTACGCTGGTGGCTACCATTGCTGCAGGGACGTGTGGGGATGTATTAGAACTGACCTTTCAATGTTCATCTCAGTGGCTGTCAGAGGGGGGTGGGGGTGGGGGGTGGGGGTGGGGGTGACTGTGCTCCATCCTCCACTGGGAGATGGTTGATAGTGTCTGGGGAAATTAACTGACTGGCGGCAGTGACTGGGATGCCTCTGTGAAGGAGCATCCAGCCTGAAGTGCCAACAGGGTAGAGGTCCCTCCTGTCTGAGGGAGGGAAGTGTCACAAGGGACTAGAGTAAAGTTCAGGCCACTAACCAAGTGGGGGATACTGTCCTTTGTAAAAGGGGAGGGGGTGTGGGTGTGGCTCAGGGTAGAGTACTTATCCCACATGCATGAGACCTGGGTCTCATCCGCAGAACCAAATAAAACAGGTGGGAGGGGCTCAGTTAATACAGTATGTACTTAGCATGTCTGAAGCCCTGGCTTTGATTCCCATCACTGTCTAAACCAAGCATGGTGGCACATACCTGTAATCAAGTAGGTAGAAGGCGAAGGGCGGGAGTTCAAGGTCATCCTCAGCTACATAGCAAGCTTAATGCCAGCCTCCGCTACCTGAGACTTGTCTCAGACAAACAATGGAACAAAAAGAGGTGGAGGAAGGAAAGGCTGACAGCCCTCTGAGGGAGGTGGCCAGGAGAGGCCAGCACCCAGGAGGGAGGCCTGGCATCGAGATGTCATTTACCTCCCTAGATGCCTAGACTCCAGAGCTGTGGGAGGAGCATCAGGCAATTATCCTCCCTGAACCCAACACAGTTATTAAACAGCATTGAAGCTTTTAATTACCAATGTATTAGCATACTACAATGGGGAGACACTTGGTGAATAACAGCCTAGGGCCTGCGGAAGCAAGGCCTGTGCTTACCACTAATTAGGAGAAAACTGAAGAAGCCGGAGGAGCGAGTCAAGATAATTGGATAAAGATTACTTCTTCCTCCGCCCATCATTTGCTTGCCAGCATGGTCCATGCAGGATGTGATGGTAGTTTGCATGCATACAGCACCCTAAGCCCCTTTCTGTGTGCCATCACTGAGTCCTATGGGGTGGCCAGGATGTCACCGTCCCCCTTTCTGCCACTGTGCCCCAGAGCTCTGGCACACCGGGGGACTTCAGAGCCACGCTTTCAATTGTAAACAGAAAGAAAAGTTCACCAAGGTTGCAGAGCTGGGGTCTCTGGGGAGGCTGCTCTGTGAAACACCACCCAGGGGCCTGTGCAGAGCACGGTGTGAAGCCAGGTAGAATGGAGGTGGGGACCCCCGTGAGAAATCCTCACAGTGTCGCAGAAACTCAGGGGACATGAGGAAGTGGACGAAGAGAGACAGCTGCACCCTGGCTGACCTACTGTATGCAATGGGGACAGCTGGAAGCCTTCAAGTGACTTGTGACCTAGCAAAGGGGCCACCTACAGTGCGCCTGTACACTCTGCTAGCCCTCCACCCGCCTTGGCTTTGCCATGGTAGGTTAGGTCTATGTCCCAGCCTCCTCTTCTTGTGGGCTTGAGATGATGGTTTATGCTGAGAGCCCGGCATAGCCGTAAAAGTTAAGTGTGTTTACACACAGCAGTAGCCAGCCTGCCACAGAGGGAGACAACAGAACTTCAGCCTGTGGACAGCCTCTCAGAGCCGAAGTCAGGGCCTCCGAGCTCAGGGTGGCACCAAGGCAGGAGATGAACAGTCAGCGTATGCGGGCAGGGCGTCCAGGGGTGGGCAGGTGAGTGACTGGTCCACATGCATCTTCTATGGCAGACGGCTGCTCTTTGGGTACACCATCCGGGGAATGAGAAAACAGCCAGCCAGCCAGCAGGAAGCTTTATCATGTTTATGTTGCAGGCCATTTACAATGGCTTGTCCCCATCTCACAATACACCTGTTGGGTAGGACATAATGTCTGCTTCACAGAGACAGGGAAACTGAGGCACAGGTCAGAGGAGGCAGAGCCAGGGTTTGAATGAGCCTGCAGGTCTTGGCTGCCTTTTAAGTACTGGGCAAAGTCAGGGTGTAAGAAATAAGTCGTTCTTGTGTGTTTTCAGTATGAAGTTCAGTATGAGGTGTGCTTGGAGCTCATCAGAGGGCAGATAAGCAGGAGGCACTAGGCAATCCCGACCCACCTCTCGAGCTGGTAGCTCGTGCCTGTCACCAGCTCAGAGCCCTCAGGGAGGAAGAGTTGCAGGTAGTCTGCTACATGACCAAGCCCATGATCAGAAAAGAGGCAGTCTCCAGCCCTGGATAGTCATTAGTGAAGGCTTTGACCCTGAACCATAGGATGGGGAGTTTGGGAAGAGGGCTATGCTAGATGGTCAGGAAAATTGTAACTCTCCTGAGTACTAGTCTATGGGGGAAAGGAAAGGTTAGGGATTTCTCAATTCAGGGGCTTTAGAAACCACTGTCTTGAGCCAGATCTGCACTCCAGATCTGTGCTTTTTCTGTAGACAGGCATCTGTGGCTACGAAAATCAAGTAACTATTTTCTAGCCTCTTGAGCTGCTGCTGCAGAGCAAGGGTCTTGTTCCTCCTAAGGTCCGGGCACCTCTGTCCAGCTGTCTGATGACCACAGCGACATGAACTTGGTCTGCTGGCCAAGGTTTGAAGGCCTTGGAAGACACTTGACCCTCCCCTCTGCCTCTGGGGCTAATGGGCAGCTGAGCCTGGCTCACTGGCAGCGTTGGCTGAGTGTGAGCAATTTGATTCTACCTGGCCCTTTGCAGTGAGGGCTGTGACTGTCCCGTTTCACAGATGAGGAAATAGACATGGTGATGATGTACTATGTCCAGGGCCCCACAGCTTCCAGGTCACCCAAAACCAGGCTGGACTTGAAAGCCTTTGTCCAAAGCCCTTGTGTTCCTTGTCTTGGCTATTTTATGTCAACTTGACACAAGCTACAGTTATCAGAGAGGGGGAGCCTCAGTTGAGAAAATGTCTCTGTAAGATCGGCTTATAGGCAAACCTGTTTTGTTAATTAGTGAATGATGGGGGAGGGCCCAGCCCACTGTGGGTGGGGCCATCCCTGGGCTAGTGGTCCTGGGTTCTATAAGAAAGCAAGCTGAGCAAGCCAGTAAGCGGCACTCCTCCATGACCTCTGCATCAGCTCCTCTGGGAATCTGCTGGAGTCCAGCTCCAATCTGCTCCTACCTGTGGTGATGTATTGTGTACCCCAATAAAGCTTACCTGGGGATCAGAGGACAGAGCCAGCCACTAAATTAGACAGAGAGGTCAGGCAGTGGTGGCACACACCTTTAATCCTTTCACTCAGGGAGGCAGAGTTCAAGGCCACACTGGGCTACATGAGAGAAACAGAACCAGGCAGTGGTGACACACGTCTTTAATCCCAGGAAGTAATGTGGCAGGACACAGAAAGGTATAAAAGGCACAAGGAAACAGGAACTAGTGTAGCTAGAGTTTTCCTACCGGGCCCACAGTCAGGACAAATCTCTCTCACACGCCAGTCCCACAGCTGCTCAGACCCAACCAAGTAAACACAGAGACTTATATTGCTTACAAACTGTATGGCCGTGGCAGGCTTCTTGCTAACTGTTCTTATATCTTAAATTAATCCATTTCTATAAATCTATACCTTGCCACATGGCTTGTGGCTTACCGGCATCTTCACATGCTGTTTGTCATGGTGGCGGCTGGCAGTGTCTCCTCAGCCTTCCACTTCCCAGAATTCTCTCCTCCTTGTCCCGCCTATACTTCTTCCTGCCTGACCATTGGCCAATCAGTGTTTTATTCATTGACCAATAAGCAACATGTTTGACATACAGACCATCCCACAGCAAACTAGCTCTCTTGAAGCTGAGGATTTCGTAGAGGTAAGAACTTATGGCTGACTTGCTCTGCTTCTCTGATCTTTCAGCCTTCACCCCAATATCTGGCTCTGGGTTTTCTATTAATAAGACTGTTTAGTAATTCATGTTACACTCATCTATCGAAGGGTTCTTGGGTGGAGGAGAGAGGAATGAGGAAATGATAGATAGAAATATAGATGGAGACGAGAAGAAAGACAGAGACACAGGATAGCTTCGAGAGGGCCCTGGGTCCATACCCAGCCTTCCAAAGCTTTATTCAAAAGGGCTTTTTATAACATGCCAAGGATAGAGGCAAAAGACCTCCCCCTTGCAAGATCTAAGCATACCGTACAGTCAAGTGTAGACCCTTCCAAACACCTGGTAAATACACCCCAGGCCAAATCATCTCCTTATGCAGCCCTGCTGGGTAAAGCAAGCTCAGATTCTCTGACCCTGAGTAAGGTCTCACTAGGGAGCCTCTGTGGGCCACCACAAGCTCCTGCCTCCAGGTTCCTGTCCTGCTCGATTTCCTGTCTTGACTTCCTTTGGTGATGGACTGTGATGTGGAAGCATAAACCAAATAAACCCCTTTCTCCCCAACTTGCTCTAGGTCATGATGTTTCATCACAGGAATAGTAACCCAGACTAAGACATTTC
>CABHPR010147789.1:9316-41962 GCA_902168415.1 Peromyscus melanophrys | reverse complement strand
TCCCCGTTGCCTAATAAGAGTGTGAGAGGCCAGGGGATTTGGCCAAGGTTGCTGTCCTAGTCAGTGAGACCCTGGTGTTTTTAGCCCTTCAGTCCCTCTGCAACCCTGGATGTCATATCTGCAGTCCTGAGGTTTTCCCAGTATGGTTTTTTAGGGACATTTGTGAACGAAACTGTTTAACAAATACCCATGGTGGCAAACAGCATCAGGTACAATTCTCCAAAGCATCTATCTCGGTGGGAAGCCCTTAGTCATGACTGCAACTTGGCTGAGTCCTCCCCTTCCTGAATCACATTCACCACGCAGCCCAGAGGCCAGAACGCTATGCAGCAAGGGAGCAAGGCAAGGACAAGGCTGTTTTCTCTCTGAGACAAAGACAGCAAACATCTGTCAGAGCAAATGCCCATCCTGCAGCCTCAGTCTACCGTAATGAGTATCCACCTGGATACAACAGAGAACAGTGGTCCAGAAGAGGAACAGGGAGGCCTGGCAGAACTGTGAATGCAGATGCTAACCATGCGCATGCAGAGGGAGTCTCTCACACAGCCTCTTTGGCATCCCTCCTGCCAGGGACCAGACAGGCCCCAACTGCCATCCTATGAGAGTGGCCTCTGGTGGAAACAGGGCACGTGGCAACTGGTACATAGCTTGCCCACAGACGGGGGAACAGGATGGCTGTGAGTTGTGTCACCCTGGACACCAACATAAAAGGCTTTTAATCACACTGAACTATACTGGAGGACTAGAAAAGGTAGCTAGAATACTCTTCCGGCCTAGAGAATCGGTTCCAATGAAGGCCCAAGAAATCAAAAGCTAAGAAAAACACCAAAAAAAAAAAAAAAAAAATCCTCTTCCACTTTATATAACCAACAGAATAAGGAGTCTAAATGGTTCTCTGGTCCCTCCAAAGAGCAACAGCATTTCCAGAACCCCAAGAGAAACGGTGCCCAAGGCAGATGGAAGATAAGAAGCAGGCTCACAAGGAAGCTCCCTAGACCCTGGATGGCAGGGGTTTCATGGTTCTAATGGAAGACTGATAACGTACCACCAAGCTTCCCTCTCGCTGCATGTTTGAGGCTTCCGAGTTCTAGGCAATCAGGAATAGTATTGCCATGCTCCCTGTCATACCTTATACCCAGACAAAAGCAGAGAGAAAAACCTGAGTTGCTTATTCTTGGGGCCCAGGTGAGGACATGACGGGGTCCTGTTGGACTGAGCTGGAGAAGGACACGTCTCTCACCTGGGCTGTCTCACACTCAGGGATTAGATACTTCTCAGTGCTATGTTCACAAAAGGGACCTCAGCAAAACAGGCAAATTAAATTCCATGGATGATACAGTCAGAGCAGCCAGTGAGGTCAAGATAACGCCGCAGGACATGGCAGTGGAGACTGGCGCTTCAGTGTGACCCAAGTGTAACAGTCCCCAGACCTTAGCACAACTGGCGCCATGATGGCAGTGCCATTCAGACCTTGAACCCGCATGCAGGCAGCACCACCCGCCAAAATGAGAACAAAGACCCGATCCGCCAAAGTCCACAGCTCTGTGAAAGTTCTTAATGGACGAATCTTGCCTTTTGGCTTCTGTAGTTCTGCTTCTGGCTAACTGTTTTTGTTAACCCAGAATGTGGTTTTGGGGCTTAAAGCTCACCCTGAGAAAGACTCGGGACTGTATTCAGGTCCCAAACACCCAATGTAGGCACTGGCTGGCTAGTAAAGACTTTCTATTGTCTTGAACCTGTCTGTGTTCAAGTTGTCTTCTCTGGTAGATGCCTGACAACGCAAGGGTCTTGGTTTTAACACTGCTAATTCAGGAGCAAGGAACCTCCCCTCCTTCCCTGGGGAATACTGCCTTTTAAGTGTGCTCAGTGTGAGAAACAGCAGTGAGGATGAATTCCCCCTCGTTCTTCCTCCTTTCTTCCTCTCTTCTCGCCCTCATGTTGTGCTACTTCCCATCTAGGGATAAGTGAGATCCCTTGATTTCCACTGACCTGCCTGGTTAGCGATTCAACAGGAAAACACCTCCCACCACAAAATGAAAGCAGACTTCAACTGCTTTCCTTCTGGCTGACTCTTATGTAAATGAGCTGCCTGCAGCCTGACTCACAGGAACTCAAAATGGAAAAAAAGGAGAGAAAAACAGCATAGTTCAAAGGTAGAGGTGAGCCTTGCCTATGCAGCCAGGCTTTAAAGGCTTACAGCCCTACGCTCCCAGGGCCTTGGCATGGGGACCAGCACTTGAAAGACACCTCCCTCACTGGCACATTTCTGGGGCCAGCAAGAGCCTTAGCTATCAATTTCTCTTGTTTTTACAGAAAGGAAATTAAATCCCAGAGAAATGAAATGGGAACTTATCATCAGCCTTCTGTAGAACTGAGTCTGTATCCCAATGTCAGTCTTCTGAACTCGATCAGAGTCACTCTCAGGGTCTGGGCCCGTCTCACGGTCCATCTCTGATCAAGGCTGAAAACTGGTCAGTGATGGTGTGCTAGGAGGGAATGTGGCTTCCTCCATCCCTCAACTCTGCCTGGCTGTGAAGGCAAACACCAGGCTACCTAGCTCACCAGACAACGTTTGGCATTAACAAGGCCTCCTAGCAAGACCCCATGGCACCCATGGTCCTAACAGACTTGGTAATGAACATGACTGTGATCCCTACAGCATCAGGCTTTGTCCCTGCTGTGAAGGCCCCCACAGGCAGCAGCTGTCCTCGGTGACTGTTTGCTCCAAACATTAAAAAAGAACACACCCATCTATTCACTATGAAGAAGAGGCAGTTATTTTGAATCTATACATTATGCATCCTGCTGAGAGAGAGAGAGAGAGAGAGAGCGAGAGCGAGCGAGAGAGAGCACAAAATTACATTACAATCCTCTCTGGCAGATTTCTGCCCCCAAAGACAGAAAAGCAATCTGGAATTAAACACAGTTCCAACTCCAGGCTCCTCTCTCCGCTCCTCTCCCCTGCTCCTAGCTGGACAGCTCCAGATGTGTCTGAGTCTCAGTGATTTACTCTAATGATAAAGAACCCTCAGAACAAATCATGGGCTCTGATTGATCTAGGAGACAACTTGTTCAAATGCCTGTGATCTGGCTCTAATCGTGTTTGTTTCCATTCCAATGATCCTGCACCAAGGGTTTAAAAATGGGAACTGTCTGCTGCATATATCCCGTCCATTTTAGTAGAGAATGAATCTAGGCCACGGTGCCCTTTTCTCTCCTTAGGACAGCACCAGGACAGCACCAGACGTCTCAAGGCTCTGATTGGGCTGGATCAGCTTTAACTCTATTCCACTCTTAAAGGATCCAATTAATCATAAAGCCAATTCCATTCTGGGCTCCATCTGTCTTACCTCCTTCAGGGACTAATAATCACTCACTGTGTGTTTTTACACACTAGTTGAACTGAAATTAAGACTGATTTCATCATGGTGTACTAAAAAAACAAAATGTATTTCCTGAAAAAAATTTTCAGAGATATTTTAATTTTTTGTTTCGATAAAGATACTTTTAAATAAAAGAACTTTTTTTTTTTTTTTTTTAAAGAAACCAGAGTTCTTGACATCATAATTCTGCCCCCACCAAAAACAAAGAGGAAGGCAGACCCTTGGAGCATCAGTCACTCCCAGAGTTGAATGAGAGTCAACCCATTTTGATGGATGGATACATGGATACCCCAAAAAATGTGAGGAAAAAAATGGAGCTGATTTGATATTTTATACATTTTAAGAAATCTAATTAGTCATCATCTTGGAACTAGTGGACTTAATTTACATAAAATTTAAAGTTACCTTTATTTTAAACTATTCAGGAGGGGGAGAGGGGACATTGTTTTAGCATTCAGGACCTCTGAAGTCCCCAGCTGGCCCCTAGGAGTCTCGGCCCCCCCACTCTCTACAAGACAAGAAATACGGCTTTTCCCTTATAGAAGCAGCCTAGCTCTCCCAAAAGCAATATTAGCTCTCCTGACAATACTTGGGGTTCCCCCAACTCATTCCCTAATCTTGAAGACAAGCAGAGAAGCAGCCAGGGCCTAGCCAATCAACCTTCTGGGACTGAGAAGCATGCCTAAGTTACCAGTGGGTTTCAACAGGGAAAATGCATATTACAGAGCTTTTCACTCTTTTTACAGCTACAAAGTCATAGCTCACGGCCTGTCCAGAGTCTACAGATCATGGTGGATGGGGTCTACCTCCATGGACCTGCACTGGTTCTTAAAGAATGGTCCAGAAGGATGCAGTGCAGCAAGGAAGCCTGGCATGCAGCTTCTTTATGCCTTCACAGTTTTCAAAATAAGATCGTGAATTACACAAACTCCCAATCAGAACTAATGACAGTCATTCCAAACTTAACATCAAAGATGCTTTGTGAGTCATACTGGCTTTAAAAAGCCACCAGTAATCATTTCATAGACACAACAATCAAATACCTCCTTCATCTGAACAATAACTTTTGCCTAGTAATAAGTCTAATTAATTAGAGCACTGCCATTTTAAAATGTGTCAATGTAAGCATTCTCTTAAAAACTTCTAAGACATTTTATAATTACAAAAAAAATTACCTCCTAAGAACATCTTCATGGATTGATAAAACACGACGTTCAAAATATATAATGAGGCATTATAGACTTATGTCTATAAATGAGCAAAGTACAAGAGTATATATATGAAAATACTAACACAAAACTCATTATTTTGCACACCACCTAAAAAGTTAATTAAATAAAAAGAACTTAGTCAAAGAGGAATTGTGTGTTTGCCTTTTACGTAAAAATGACTCAAATATGAACGGGCATCTCTGGCAGAAGCAGCAAGTGTTGGTGCCTTGAAGGGAAGGGACCTGGTAAGCTCAGGGCAGGCTGACTGTCAGCACGCCCCTTGGTACCCTTTGGACTTTGAGCCATGTGACTACATTACCAATCAGAGTCGAAGATACAACGTTTAGGTAAATTAACTCAGACACTAATCAACCACAGTCCACGGGGAAAACAAGTCTTTGACATCTCTCAGCTGCACAGCTTTGGTGAGTCTTCATGTACAGACTTCAAGAACACAGGATCAAGGGCAGCCACAGCAAGAAGACGACGTCCCCCGTGGTTATTAGGCCTATCTGCGGACAGGCTGTAGCAGCAAAGGGGAATATGGAGACCAAAGGAGGAGAGGGGCAGGGAGGGGGAGATGGAGAAGGGAGGCTGGGGACAGACTGAACTCTGTATAGCATGCCCAGCTGCCCCACTAAGCAATCCCTTTCTTGATCAGTCCCCAGCAGTTTCTCACCTTTACAAAGTAAACATTCCTAGTGAGTCACAGGGCTGGGAAGGGGCTTTGTATGATCCTTAGGGACACATTCCTGCAGATCCCAGGGGTTCTCTAACTGGGCAAGAAATGCCACATGAGAGCCAGAGCCTAGCCTGAAAGCTGGGCTTCTGACTCATCTCTGCATTCTGCTGCCAGCTGGCTCAGTGGTTTTGAACGAATCTCTTTAGCAGAGGCACTGAGTGGGAAGTGAGGCCTTCCACCCAGCCACCGATCAGCTGTTCTCAGCTCTTTGGCAAAGGCATCTAAGCAACCAGGATTCCATATTAAGTGACACATGTATGCTCCAAAGCTTACCCATTCGCGTCGTCTTCCTGGCTGAGAAATGTTCCACAAACTTACTTCTGGGCCATCTTCTCCTTGGTCTTTGCTGCTTCTCTTTGAATCTTGGCTCCCCCTCTAAGTAGGGTCTACGCTAACCCAAAGGAGTTTCCCCTCAAAATAAGATTTTAAAACGACACTTGCTTAGAGTGTGGGTGCCAGAGTAAGCACTATGGTGTAGGCCCTCTAGGATCCCCAGAACTCACAGTCTTTGGTCTCAACATCCTGTTGTGGAAACCAAAATGACTAGCTAATTACAGAGGTAACCGAGAGAAGGCTCCTGGGAACTGGACAGGTGGTTTCATTTTATTTTTCATATGCTTTTCAGCTGGTTTTTTTGCTTTTCTTCTGCTTTGTTTCCTTCTAATAAGCCCACAGACTTCTGTATTCTTCTCATTTTGAGGGTCTATGCAGAGAAGACTCCAGGACAGGAGTCTCTATGGTCTAAATCAGCTGCACTTTCCAGTCAGAGTGGGACGGCCCAAGACAATGTGCTTTCTGGCCTGGTGACCAGATGCTCTGGGTGGAGACTAGAGTCCTGGGGTCTCCTATGACCTTTTCCCAGCAGCCTGGCTGTGTGGCGATGGAGCCACAGCAACTGATTAAATGCAGAGTAAAAGTGGAGAGAAAATGGAACAGAAATCAATTGGCCTTAAGCCTCAAGGTTGTGTATGCAAGCGAAATGCAGTGGGGGAAAGAGCCTGGGAAGTCCTCTTGGAGAGTTCCCTGAAACAAAGGGATTATGGCTTGTCCAGTAGAAGGATCCTTCTGTTCTACAGTCCCATGCCAGCCTCTTTACTCAGTGTTGCTCATTAAACATACTGTACTTCTGAGATAATGGGATACAGCCAACTTCCAGAAACTGGGGCTCCCCCACCAAAATGTCAGTGCCGGGCTGAAAAGCACGATGCTGATCAGTAGGGCACAGGGTCAGCATTTCCTGTCATCTTTCAATTACTGCCCTCTCCCTGGCCTTTACCATTCCTCTCTCTCAGTAATGGATACTATTACCAGCAGAAGTGGAGTTGGGAAAGAAACTTTTAGCTGCTCAGAATTCAACAAATGAAACGTTAAGAAGGGCTTGACAGGGGGCTGGAGAGATGGCTCAGTGGTTAAGAGCACTGACTGCTCTTCCAGAGGACCTGAGTTCAAGTCCCAGCACCCACATGGCAGCTCACAACTGTCTGTAATTCCAGTTCCAGGGGACCTGATATCCATGGCAAAACACCAAAATACATAAAATAAAAATAAATTTTAAAAAAAGAAAAAAAAAAAAAAGAAGGGCTTGATGGGAGGCTCAGAAGTGCAACGCCAGAGTCCCACGTACAGCCTTGTGACTTCAATATCAGAGAAATGCCTCTCAGAAGGGACATGGTGTTTATAAAGACATACTTGCTCCAGTCAAATCAGGGTTATTTCTCTCTTCCCACATGGGGTGTGTGTGTGTGTGTGTGTGTGTGTGTGTGTGTGTGTGTGTGTGTGCGCGCGCCCATTTTTTTTTTGAGACAAGGTCTCTCACTAAACCTGGAGCCCACCTAATTCAGCTAACCTGGCTGGCTGGCAAGCCCTGGAATACTCCTGTGTCTGCTCCCCTAGCACTGGGTTCACAGACCCACAATGCCATATCCTGGCTTTTTACACGGTGCTGAGGATCTGAACTCAGGTCCTGGTGCACATTACCACCTGAGCTACCTCCCTAGCCCCCCCAACTGGCTGGTCAGCGCTGTTTTCCGTGCTGACCTCCAATGGGGAGAGCCTGCAATGATCAAGCTGCTAATGAGGCTTAGTCCAACAGTGGCTCACCGTCCCCTCCGGCGCTGGCTGGTTTTAGGTCAACTTGACACAAGCTAGAGTCATCAGAGAGGAAAGAGCCTCCATTGGGAAACTGCCTCCATGAGACTGGGCTGCAGGCAAACCTGAAGGGCATTTTCTTAATTAGTGATAAATGGAGCAGGGCCCAGCCCATTAGGGGTGGTGCCATGCCTGGGCTTGTGGTCTTGGGTTCTATAAGAAATCCCAACTCTTCTCTCTTCATATCATTCTCCATAATCTCCAAATATCAGATTCAAATGTTATATAACCAATAAGGACCCAAGAGACCTCATTCAAAACACTCAGAGGAGCGTCCCTCTCTGTAAGAGTCTGTCAGATCTTCACACTACAGAAGAACATGGGTTTGGTCATCTGAGTTTACAGTTAACTCTTCCATAAATTACCTGTGGGCCTTTGGATAATGTCCTTCTCTGTCAAGCCAGGACACTGTTACTTCAGGTAGTTACAGTGACTAAATGTCGTATTATATGGAAAGTCCTCACTCTCCCACCCCCCTCTAGAAGAAGAGAGAAGCAGCAGCCTATGAGGGGAGAATGTCTGGTTTACAGCTTATGCCCATCACAGTGGGAAGATACGGCTGTAGTCACACTGTGTCTGCAGTCAGGAAGCAGAGAGATGGATACTGACGCTTAGCTTACATTCACCCCCCCATCAATGGATGCTACCACCAAATCCTGTGTGGGTCTTCCTCAGTTCAATCTCTCTACAAACACTCTCACAGACACCCCCCAGAGGTGTATCGTTTGGGTGATTCCAAATCCAGTAAGGGTTGATGATGAAGATGAACCCTTATACTGGTAGAACATGGACTTGGCATAGACAATGCCCTGGGTTCAATTCCCAGTACTACAAAAATAAAAATATACTGGCACTAAATTGAAAAAAAAAGAAGAAGAAGAAGAAGCTGAGTCACTGATAATGCCTTATCTTTTCGAATTTCAAAAACCAGGTAACTTTATGACTTTTTTTTTCAAAGCACAGAACAAATAGCCCTTATTTTACTCAAAGCTACATGCAGTAGAAACTCTCAGTGGTGCCCATGATCTGTTTCTGCATGCCTCCACAGCAGTAGAATTTTTGCTGAACAAATGAAGACTTCATTTCTTTCTCAACTCCTTGGCAGCTAGGGCTGGCCATGGGACTTAGATTGGACACAATCGGAAGTGTTGACGGTCTCTGGTACCCTCCCCAAGAGACTCTCAAGGGAGTCTCGTCTATAGCTCTCTGCTTCCCTGATCTCTGGAGGAAAAGGAAACTTCTCAGACATGGCACCATAGTGTGACTGGAAGGAACTGAAGACCCCAGGGTCTACCTGAAGAAGAGCTACCACCTACCCTGGGCATCTGACCTAAAGTTGTTACACAGGAAAGAAATAAACATTTTATTTATGCCATTTTCTATCACTTGCAGGCAAATTCATAATGTACAGATGAAACCACACATCCCTATCTAGAGTATGATGTGTGACTTTGCCTCTAACTAACAGAACATAGTAAAGGTGACAAGATGTCTGTGATTACTGCAAAGACTAATGGTCTAGTTACTGTCACGGAAGCAAGAGGGCCTGGATTTGATACCTAGCAAGCACATGACTACTCATGGTGGCACACACACACAATCCTAGTGCTGGGAGGTGGAGACAGGAGGCTCCTTGGGTCTTACTGGCCTCATCAGTGAGTCCCAGGGATGTTAGTGAGATACTATCCCAAGAAACAAGGTGGATAGCTCCTGATCAAGAACATTCAAGGTTATCACTGGCCTCCACAGGCATAGATGTACACTGCACACATACATGCACCATCACACACAAGCACACATATCTGTCTTGCTGAGAAATGCTGTTCCCTAGTGGCTTTTTAAAAAGATGCCTTTTAATTAAAAATTTTAGTGTGTATGTGTGTGTGTGTGTATAAGCATATGCATGTGATGAGCAAGGACAACTTTTAGGAGTTGGTTCTCTCCTTCCAGCGTGGGTCCTGGATATCAAACTCAGGCCCCTGGGTTTCCACAGCAAACACTTCCACCCACTGAGTCTTTGCACCAGCCCACTGACTATTTGAAGAAACAAACTGGCATGGTGTGAGCAGGTTATTGAGGTGACATGTGATAAGGAGCTGAGGGAAACTTCCAGCAAGAACAAAGCATGCAGTTAGTCTGACAATCTATAAAGAACTGAATTCTGCTCACAATCACACAAGCTCAGAGGAAGATGCTTCCCCATCAAATCCCACCTAAGACTCAAGCTTCAGGAGACATTCTGGGCTACAAAAGCTCAGAGGACATAGTTAAATCAGATTTGAACTCCTGACCCACAGAGACTGTGACAGAATACCTGTGCAGTGTTTACAATCCCTAAGTGTGTAGTCATTTGTTAAGTAGCAATATACAACAAATACAACGACCAAGAACACTCATTACAAAAATGTAGGGATGATTCTCTGTTAGATAAAATACAAGTAAGCTCACCAAAAAGAAGGCACAGAAGTATATTATAATTAATGGGAAAATAAATAAAATTCACCATAAATTCCTAATATAGCCCCTTGATGAAAGTGAAACACACACACACACACACACACACACACACACACACACACACACACACAAACTTTATCATACCTACCTAAGCAACTATAAACACATATACAGATAAAGCATACACACAAACACAATTAAATGCCAGAATCATGCCCCATCATTAAACACATAGAAATCATTCTTGTCAAGAATAGATATAAATAAAAGTGCCTGTTAGGACACTACAGTTAAAACAGGGTTTAACATTGCTTGTAGATATTATGATCAGGTAAGTTTAAAAAAGAAACTGAATAGATACTAGAAATAATAAGACTTCAGTAATGTAGCTAGTGGTGTTTGATTTTTGTTTGATTCTTGAGCTTTAATTGTTTGTTTCTATCAATAGCCAATGGCCATTTCTAATAATATTCAGACACGTTTATCTTTTGAAAAAAAAAAAAACCATGGTGTATATCTTTTAATGTTCTCATTGAGAAGTAGCATGGAAAGGTTGGAGAGAGAAGAGAGATGAGAGCAAAGATGCACATGATATAATTATATTTTAACATAAAAAAGGCTTTGCTTTTGATACATTCCAAATAAAGTCTTGCTATGTAACCCCCTCAAAGAAATCTTCTCAATAGCATTAAAAAGCAACACAATTCCCGTCATACTGGACGCTAATGCAGGACTGACTGAACATGAGGCTAACCCAAGCTCCGTAAACAAGATCCTGTTTCAAAAAAGAAAGGCAACAAACTGTGGAACCCACTAGACCAAGAGTGGAGAAAGAGGGGACCTGGGGATGGAAGGGTAGTACTGAAGCCGCTCAGGCCCGGGGAGTCAGAGTCAGTAAAACTGATTTTGGGTTTCTTCAACCAAACAAGAGAAAAAAGCAAATATGCCGAGGACAAGAGTCCCTTCCCAACACGGGAATCTTTTCCACATTTATCCTAAAGTTTAACAACTCAGGTCCTAGTTAAGGGTGACTCAGAGCAACCATGTGAGCAGTAACTGGACAACAGGCACAAAGAGTGGGTGGAGGGCCCAGATCTGAGGTGAGCCACTCAAGCTGCAGCCGGCCTCCCTGTGGCCTTTCCATCCCTGAGCGCCCGGGAAGTGGCAAGCTGTGAGCTTCATGGGCGATCGTCCTGGATCATTAACTGCAGACACCGGTCAGAAGACAGCATCAATCCTTTCTAAAAGAAGAATCTTTCCTGATGGATTCAGATGATTTTGGTCAGGTGTGGCTGCACAGGCCTATAATTCCAACACCAAGGAACAGCTGCAAGTCTGAGGCCACCCTGGGCTCTATAGTGAGTTCAAAGACAGCCTGAGCTACAGGTCCAGACCGCCTCAAAACACCGAAAGGACAAAAGCAAGCAAACAAAAAGTGAGCAGAAGGGAAGAATAAGCACAAGGGGGAGACGGCATGGTACAAACGGCAGCCATGACAGGAGGCCTGTGCTAACTGCCCTCCACGCAGGCAGCCTTGCAAGTGTGCACAGTGAACAAGAAGCTATGAAAAAGACACCAGATTCCGGCAAACAGAAACAAAACTTCTAAAATTAGAATTATAAGCCCATGGCTAAATATTTAATGGACAGATTCCACAGTAGATTTGACACAGTGGAGGGAATGTAAGTAAACAGAAAAACAAGCTACACAAAATTATCCAGACTGCAGCAGGGATATGCTATAGAAAGAAACTAAGGAAACCCGTTAAAACACAGGACAACCAAGAAAGAAGGCCCAACATACAGTTAGTGGGAGCCACAGAAATAAGAGAAACACAGAAGTGATATTTGCGATGGCTGGGAATAATCTAGAAAGATGAAAGAAACACATTCAGACTGAAGAAGTTTAACAAATTTCAAGAAGGAAATACATATTAGCTACAACTACACATGTAGTCATGCAAACTAACAGAAATTTCTGGAGAAAGTCTTAAGATTCGATGTGGGAAAGCATCTTTCAACAGGAACAATGGAAGGAAGGCACAATAGAATGCATGTTACTTGTTAAAGTAAATGCCATCTCTAGAATTCCATAGCCAAAGAAAATACTCATTGAAGAACAAAATTATGACATTTTTACACAAATGGAATCAGACACCTTACATAATATGTGCATTTCTACACGTAGTGTGTACATAGTAAATATGTAAACATATATATATACATGGATACATATAACACACACACATAGGTTTGACTTACATATAGGTTTGGCTTACATTTTAACAAATCCGTTCTAAATTTAAAAATGTATTTAACAACCATATTAACAAACAGCTAAGTCACAACATGAACAACTGCTGATTATCCATGACTGCCTTGTGACTGGGGGTGGGCTTGCTGCTCAGGAGAACAACAGTGCTGTACCATTCGGCTAGCCAGGGTAAGGAAAGTAAGACTTCACAATATGAACCACGGTTGGCATAAATGCATACTGCTTCTACACTATCACCAAGTCTTAACACATGTGGAAGGAACGGGGCTAAGTGAGACGGAGATCCTCTGTTCTCAGAGAACTGAACGCACATTCTTTTTAGACATGTATACTCAGGACATTTACCAAAGAAGAATTTACACTACTAGTCAGCATCACATTATTATAATGAAATATCCGAGGGAGTCAATTTATAAAGAGAAAAGGGATATTTTGATTCATAATTCTGGACGTCCCAGTCCACCATTGCTCTCGGTCTCTGGTAAGCACAAGGCACATGTAAGTGGAGCAAAGCACTGAACTTATGAGCCAGGAAGCAAGCAGAGACTGCATGTGATCCCACAATCCACTTCCAGGGAACATGTCAAAGGCATTCCCTATTACCTGTGGCCCCACAATCCACTTCCAGGGAATATCTCAACGGCATTGCCCACTAGTGCCCCCCACCAGGGGTTGACTACTTCCAAAGAGTGCATCCTGCTGCCCAAGCCTTTGGGGGCATTCATCCAAACCATAACAGAAAACTAACCATATAGAAAATTTCAATCTATTTCAAATGACTAGTAATTAAAGGGCAGTTATCCGGCTACAACCTCAATGTTCATAACAAAAACACTGACTAGAAACTTTCCACTGTATTTGGAAATTGAGAAATATAATTACATATGAATCAAAGAAACCACAATAAAAATTTAAATCATTTTAATTGAACAATAATCAAAATGCTACATAGTGAAATTTTCAATTCAATTGAAGCAATAATTAGCAGGAAACTCCCAGAAGTGAAAAATACAGTCATCTAATACGAAAACCTTCATGGATGTGATAAACACATTAAACACACTTAAGAAAAAAAATCTGTCAAGTGAATGAAATCATCCAGAAAGACATAAAGACAAAGACACTTAAAAAGAGATCCTTTTGTGTTTTCTAAGTGCGATGACTGGGTTTTCATGCTATTGTGTGAGATGTGTCTCCTCAAACTTTGTTATGATGTCAGCACATTATCCATCTGACATGGGGAAAGGAGGAAGGAAGAACACTTGAGAGATGTTAGAAGCAGATGGCCTAATATCATCCGCAAATAGAGAGTATGGGGGAGAGCCAATGAAGCACTGGTAATAAACCAGAAAATTTCCATAGCTGAAGTCTGCAGATTAAAATAGCACATGAGAGCCAAAGAGGACATATTAAAATAAATCATACTTGGACATATAATGATGAAATTTGCTGATAATTAGATATGAATAAAAAATTTAAAAAATTGTAAAACTAACTGCCTTAGAAGGCAAAATCACAAAACTGGCAATATGCTCGTCCTGGTGGCACATGTCTGCAACCCCAGCCCTAAGAGGTGAGGCGGGAAGACCACAAGTTCACGGCCACCCTCAGCTACAGATGGAATTGAAGAAGACAGCCTGGCCTACATGAGGCCCTGTCTCAAAAAAATGAAGTGGAGGGTTGGAGAGATGGCTCAGCAGCTAAGAGCTCTGTTGGGGTCAATTCCCAGCTCCTACAAGGTGGCTCACAACTGTGCCCCTCCAGTTCCATGGGATCCAAAACCTTCTCCTGACTTCCAAGAATACCAGGCACATGTACTGCATGTGTATAGGCAGATGAAAACATTCACATACACAAAATAAAATAAATTGATCTTAAAAATAAAAATACAACTGAGAACCACTGAGGAAGACACTCAGGGTCAAACTCCAGCCTCCAAAGGCATAAGAGTGAGCACACAGGAATGCACAAACACATTTATAGCATGTGGTCATTGGAGTAGGAATGGCCCTCAGGCTCCCATATTTGAATGCTTGCTCTCCCCTCCCCCACTTGGTGTAACTGTTTTCAGAAAGATTAGGAGGTGTGGCCTTGTTGAAGGAGGCATGTCACTGGGGTGGACTTGGAAGTTTCAAAGCCCATGCCAGGCCTAGTCACTCTCTCTCTCTGCTTCCAACTTGCAAATCAGGATGAAAGCTTTAGCTATGGCTCCAGAACCATGCTTGCCTGCCTGCCGCCATGTTCTCCACCATGATGGTCGTGGACTCACCCTCTGAAACAGTAAGCCAGCCCCCAATTAAATGCCTTCTTTTATAAGTCATGGTCTCTTCACGGCAATAGAAGAGTAAAACATACCACATACACACATCTACACACACAAAGTCTAACTACATGCTGTAGAATAAAGGATGTATCTAGAATATAATGTTTATAAAGACTGAAAGATGAAGAAGATATACCCCCCAAAATACAAGGTTAGTGGATGTATTAAATATCAAACTTTAAGACATAAATAACTTCATAGGAGCAAAGATACTTTTAACTAATGATACAAGGTACAGGCATGAAGTTACTAGAACCACCTGTATATACATTTAACAATCATAGCTCAAAATAGCGGTTCGTTTCCAGAATATAAAAGATGTGTGGTCCTCAACAGAAGTGTATTCCAGAGCAGGCGTGGGAATATCTCTCTTTGTACTCAAAGCCAAATGAACAACTCCTTTTTCTGTTGCTGTTTTTTGTTTGTCTGTTTGTTTTTTGAGACAGGGTTTCTTTGTGTAACAGCCCTGGCTGTCCTGGAACTCACTTTGTAGACCAGGCTGGCCTCGAACTCACAAGAGATCCGACTGCCTCAGTCTTCCAAGAGCTGGGATTAAAGGCGTGCGCCATCACTGCCTGGCTGAACAACTCCTTTTCACTAGAAGATTTCATTTTTCTGTTCTCTCATTTGAAGGTCCTAAAGTTTGTCTCCTGTAACTTGTGAGCTGAAACCGGAGGCTCTCAGCCACTAGAGGATGGCAATGTCCCTGAGGCAACTGTCCATTCCAGTTTTCTGTGCCTCCAGGGATTTCAATTTTATTTGGATTTAGGATTTCTGTACTTTCTTGCAGAGCCACCACAGAAAGGTTTGATGTTACTGATTTCCCCGAAGTTGTGCAAAGAAACTGTCCTACCATCTCTTGAGTGCTGAAGTGAGCATGTAAAGAAACATTTAAATATTTAATCTAGCATTTCCAAGTATTTGGATTCTTGGAAATTTTATTAGATAAAGAAATCTCCTAGGTCTACTCTGCTTTGTTTTGTTACTGCTTTAATTACAAAAATAACTTATACTTAGTAGAAAGAAACAAACAAAATGAAGTAGAGACGATGATAACTCCCCTGCTCTAGGTGACTCCATTTTCCTCCGATTTTTAGTGACTTTAGTTTTTGTGTCAGACCATTCATGCTTGAAGCCGCCATGGAGACTCACGTTCTGTAAAGTGCTGTGGACTGGGGTTCCCATTCCTACTCTTCAAAGCATTCATTTTTGTTGAGGAAATAAATGAGAGAACTAGTGAGCTCCGAAGAAGCCAATGTATTAAAGAGTCAGTTGAGGTGTCCAGGCAACAGATGCTAAAAACCTGAAGATAAAGAAAAGAACGTTGTGGGCTGGGGCTACGGAAGGAAGAGATGAAAAGAAGTCCTCAACAGTGAAAAGTCTGCAGGCAGCGAAGAGGAGTGTGGAGGAGGCACAGCAGAGACGGACTCCAATGAAATTTGAGAGGACAAGTTCATTAAGCAAATAGTGCCTCCTTCCCCAGAACCAAGTCTTGATTTCTTCAGAACTCCAGGCAGCTGGTCAGGCTTAGAGCTCATTTCCATTTGTCATTAATTGTCATCTGAAAAACACTAACTAGATTTTGAATGCAGCTTAGGAGCCTGGGCCAGTTCTGGTTATTACACTAATCGATTTATTAGGGACATGCTGCAAGCACCTCCCTTGTCACTGGAGGAGTGTGGAAAATTAAGAACTTGAGGCATAATGTCAGATTAGTACTATGGGTCACATTTAAACTTTTATTTAAATGCTGGCAGCTCCAACGTCTGACCTCATCCTAATCTCTAGTCGTCTATGTTCTGGGCCTTCGGCCAGTGGGGTAACACACTCATTTCCAAGGCCTTAGGTTTTAAAGGGTCAAGGTGTGGGATCTGAATCATCCACTATTACATCATTAATAATAAAAACCACACTCTTCACTCAGCTGCATTCATTATCTCAGAAATAACTCATTTCCATTCATTTGTTTCTTCATTTACTCTTCCAATAATTATTTCCTGACCATCCAGTTAATGCCAGGCCCTGTGTTATATAACAAAGAACTAGCAAAGTTCAAGTGTAAAGTTGCCTGTCCTCTCCAGTGCTATCCAGTAAAGAGTCCACGTAGAGAAGCAAACAACTCCAGAACGGCAAACTGAGACAAGTACCCTGAAGAAGCAGAAGGAATATAACACACTTAAAAATCTGAAAGGGATTTTGGAAATTTATCCATATGAATGTAAGTTCAGTTACAAGGATCAGTTCAGAAATTAACTGTGATTTTAAAAAAAGACATTCAACTGTCTTTCACAAGAAAGGCTGAAAATGAGTATGTCCAAATACCACTATAGTGTGTGCACACCATCAGGAAGGACACAGGCTCCTCCTGTCTTCTCTCTATCATCCTCAGCTTCCTGGCTGATTCTCATCTCACTGGTCCCAGGCAGCTGCTGGGGCTCCTGGATAGAGGCAGTCAAGGCAAGAAGCAGTGAGCTTTTGACTAAGGAGCAAAATCCTTCCAGAAGCGTTCTAACTCATGTCTCTATGCTGCATCAGTTGGAACCGAATCGTGTGCCCATCTCTAAATCAATCCACATCCATTGAGAAAGGGATTACCATGCTTGGTTTAGGTAGTCATGGCTCATCTCCTAGCACAGGGGAAGGAGCTCTCACTCTGGACAAGATTCTCTAAAGTCAATGAAGAAGAGAAATGGTACAGGAGATAGCAATAGGGAGTTGAAAACCTTCAAGCCCTGTTCACCAGCAGGAGAGCGAAGGGCGAGTACAGACTCAAATAGCATTCCAAAGTTTCAAGTTGGAGTAACTTCAATCATTGTGACAAGAACAGATGAAAAGAAAATGTGGGAAGAAAAATCTAGTTTGTGGAAAAACAAACAAACAAACAAAAAACAACCAATAATGCATTCAATTTTCTCCTCTTCGAGTGTGAGGTTCAATTGGTATGGTGGAATCTAGGATGAGGAAATCTCAGGAAAAGGACTGGACTTGAATGTAGACTTTGTTGTGACTCACAATTAGAGGGTATTTGAAACCACAGGAAGAGAAAGAGTTATTAGCAGAGACGCAGAAAGGACAAGACTGAAAGAATCTTGGTGAGCAGCTACAATTGGAAGACAGCAGAGGAATGATGTTGCCATAAAAGAAAAGGTGGACTGGGGATGTAGCTCAGTAGTAGAGCACATGATTGGTATGTGTGAAGCCCCGGGTTGGACCACCAGCATAGAAAAAAAATGAGGCAAAACACTCATTTATGGACAAGAGAGTATAATGATGTATAGTTTCCAAGGAATGTCACAGCTAATACTGTTGACTGAGATAGGTGTTAGTGAAGGCAAAGTCCTCTTGATAATTTCCATGCACAGAGAAACAGAAACCAGATTATAAAAATAGAGGGTTTGAGTATATTAACATAATGTAGCTCATTGGTATCCTATTTTATTTATTCTTTCAAGAAGTCTGGAAATAAGGGGAAGGAAAATAAACATTGTTACGTTGTGCTGGAGGCAGAACAGAGTCAGTGTATACTGAATACCTTGGTGGACTAGGAGGAAGATGCCTTAGAGGGGAAACGAGTGAGGAACACAGGTTGCAATGGGAAAACACACGGAGGGTACAGCCAGTCCACAACAGGGACAAGCATGTCCAATAGGAATGATGGAGACCTAAGACATAAGATAAGAGACATGGCGTGGCTGAACACTAAGAGATACCGAAAGAAAACAGGAAATAAATTTCCAAGTTATCTACCAGATGACAGGAAGTAAAACAAATGGTCAATGAAACTGACAATGTTGGTCCCAAGTGAGCCCACAAAGCAAGCCACCAAGGAGAGAAAGGAGAAGACACAGAACTTCACTGAGGGATGCAGGGACAGAAACAACCTAGGAATTGAAGGCTAACAACAGAGATGGGTCATGGTAATAAGATACTGGCCAAATAGTTGAAAATTAATTGGTAAATAGGGCTGGAGAGCTGGCTCAATGGTTAAGGCACTTGTCGCTCTTCCAGAGGATCCAGGTTTAGTTCCTAGCACCCACATGACAGCTCACAACTATCCACAACTCCAGTTCTGGGGAATCTGATGCCCTCTTCTGACCTCCATGGGCACCAGACATGCATGTGGCACACATACATGTATGTGAACAAAATACTCATACATACAATAATCTAAAAAATCATTTTAAAATTAATTAGTGAAACATTGGGAAGAGCACAGGCAACAGAGCATGGGGGCATATGCAATGCTGGGGAACACATTCATTCTCCAATGTCTACAACCCCAAATCTGCCAGGGAGGTTCCAAGGAATATGCCAAGGAGAGTGGTTATAGAACACACCCTATACGGCTGATAATACATGTACTTCCCTTTATGTACTAGGTTAAGTTTCATTACATCAGACACACTATGAACAACTCAAATAAAAGCATTACATATGAACTTTTGTAAATGTATAAAAATTCATACATGTGTAAATATGAGTATGGGTCTGTTTGTGTGACATTTTGTTTGTGTTCTGACAAATAAAGCTTGCCTGGAGATCAGAGGGTGGAGCTAGCCACTAGTTAACCATAGAGGCCAGAGAGTGGTGGCACACACCTTTAATAACAGCACTTGGGATCTCATGCCTTTAATCCCAGCACTTGGGAGGAAGAAGCAGGAAGATCAGGAGTTCAAGGCCACTCTGGGCTACACGAGACTGAACCAGTCTAAAAGAGAAATAGAGCTGCTCGGGTGGTGGTGCACGCCTGTAGTAGAATATTTTAAGGTGTGTTACTTTTGTTTATGTTGCATTTGTTTAACTCTGTGAAGCTGTGTTACTGTGCCTGTCTAAAACACCTGATGGTCTAATAAAGATCTAAACAGCCAATAGCAAGGCAGGAGAAAGGATAGGCAGGGTTGGTAGGCAGAAAGAATATATAGAAGGAGAAATCTGGGGAATGGAAAAGGAGCAAGGAGCCAGAGACGGAGGAGGACTCCAGGGGCCAGTCACTCAGCTACACAGCAAGCCACAGAGTAAGAAACACAGAAAGGTATACAGGAATAGAAAAGAAAAAGCCCAGAGGCAAACAAGGTAGAAGGGATAATTTAAGTTAAGAAAAACTGGCAAGAAACTAAGTCAAGCTAAGGCTGGGTATTCATAAGTAATACTAAGCCTCCGTGTGTGATTTATTTGGGAGCTGGATGGCAGGCCCCCACAAAGAGTAAAATACCAACAACACACACCTTTGATCCCAGCACATGGGATCTCATGCCTTTGATCCCAGCACTTGGGTGGCACACGCCTTTAATTCCAGCACTCGGGAGGCGGAGACAGGAATATAAGGCAGGTGGAGACAGGATCTGACGCCCATTCAGTCTGAGGATTCTAGAGGTAAGAAATCTCTAGGTGGCGGCTGCTCCACTTCTCTGATCTTTCAGCTTTCACCCTAATATCTGACTCCAGGTTTTTATTGTTAAGACTAACCAGCCTCAGGCTTCATGGGTCATTAAAGACAGATACAAAACAACACATGCACGAGAAGGGGAGGTGTGAACAGCAAAGCCAGTCTCAATGGAGCAATCACACCAGTTTCTGCGTAGTTTAACTCTGGTCAGCTCAATGCAGAGGCTTACAAAGAGAAAAAGGGAAAGAAAAGCAGCCAACCAGTTTGCTGGGAAGAAGCCAAACCAGATTACAGAAAGCTGTATGGCTTCTGAAATGCACAAGGCTTTCTAAAACGTCTTTTCTACAGAAGCACAAAGGACTTGTCTGAGACTCTGGTAGGTCGGATTGTAGACAGACATTAACAGGTGCTACTGTGGAATGAAATCAGGTCACAAAAGGCCAATGAAAATCACTTACTTGAAGAAGAAAGGGGCTTTTAAAAGAAAGTAGCTATGAAAATATGAATCTGCTAATGGCCAGCATACACATTTCTGCATAACTCACACAGAGCTTCACCTACCTTATTATACATGGGCAATACACAGCAGAAAATGAGTATGTGTGACCTTCAATTGGGTGTTAATCATGTTTAAATAAAGGAACAAATCTGATTTCAGTAGCCATGTCAATTATGTTTCTGCCATCCTTTTTCTTGATCTTGGAATAATTGATGTTTAACATTGGGGAAGAGATCTCTTCATCCACAGAAATGTGCATGAAAGAACTTATCAAGCAATTAACCCAGGTAGGCATACAAACACTCCCTGAAGCAGCAACATTAGCAGCAAGAGACGTGATGAAACATAAACACCTTAACAAACCAGAGATGACAGGGCTTGTACTATAGAAATAAATGACACAAGAATTGCCCTGAAGGAAAACTGATATTAAAAAAGGACCCACCATGATGAGGTAATGATGATGCCACGCTATTATGGGCAAGTGCTTATTATATATTTTTATTTGCTATTCACCTTTATGAAAGGCACTGGGCACCAATTATTGTTCCCAGTTCAAAAGGTTGCCTACAAATGCATGATTCCAGGATGTTATTTCTAGAATGTCCTTTGAGCAAAGAGCAAGCTTATCTAATCACTTCAACCGCACCTCTGATGGAGTCTCCAACAGTGAGGGAGGTGCAGATTCATCTTACTTAGGACATCGTAAGTAAGTAATGCATATCAGACAATAGCACTGAAGCCAGCCTCTCGGCACAGAAATAGTCTTCCTTGTGTCAAGCTTCTCTCTACATAAACCTTGACATTTTCCTGGTGTTTAGAAGCCTGCTGCTGGCTTCCAAAAGCTCTGGCGCCATACCATGCTGTCACTGTGACAGCCTTCCAGTGAGCTATCAAAAACCCAGCTAGAACATTCTGACTACAGCAGTGTGCTTGCCATCAAAACACTAAGTAGCAATATTTTATATTTGTCTCTATTAACATTAGTGATGCTGTGTGAACGCTAATATGGTCTTACACTAACATAGTCCAGTCACGGAGATGTCGTCAGAAAACCACATATTGGCACAGCATGTGGGCGAGGTATGGTTTGCTGAGAATGTCTAAATGCATGCTTCTCAAGTCACTGAGTCCCCTTTAACAAGGAAGTGGTATGAGGATGCTACTGTTTCTCCAGAATCTATTTCCAGAAGCAATGGCAAGGGATATGCAGCATATCACATTCATACTGGAAATATTTTGGAATAAGACAGAGATTTCAAAAGTGAGTCCAGATGAAGGGGTTAGAATTTGAGTTAGTTCACTTCTGGCTTGAGAAGCAAACAGTGAACCTAATTCTCAAATCTCTACAGCCCTATGAGGGTGAGACCCTGGACTGAAACCACAGTTGTGTCCAGTGGCTGGACAGGAGATTCCTCTGGGCCTTTTGGAAACACTTTGGCTTTGGAAAGTGAGACCGACGGAGATGTAGTTGTCCTGGAAGTCGGAGCCTAAGTGTCTACAGCACTCCCTCAGGACAACTAGACCTGAGGTAGGCAGTGATAAGGGAGCAAAGGCTGGCTTGCTCTTAGCCTCTCCTCTAGACAACTGTCCTTCATTTTGCTATGGAAAGAAAGGATCAGATTGAGATTCTGATTAAATAAGTGTAAGAATGGATAAAAAGGCAAGGTCTTGCCAAACAAACTCCACAGTGGCATTGAGACCAGCCTTTCTCCCACCTCACCACAAATTATCTAAGCAAGGCAACATTAATAGTCAGGACCCTTGAGGCAAGAATCAGACTATCTGTTCCTATTTTAGGAATATAGATGACCTTGAGAGCAGATTTTTTTAAATGAACCTAAAGGCAGTAGTATAAAGATATACTAATCTTTTTAAGTGAATACAATGACTTGATACCAACGTATTTCTCCACATCCATTCTTTCAAGGTGTCTGTGCTCGTCTTGCCTTATAAGTTTTCCAGCAAAGACAGACTAACTGTAAAAAGACTTTCTTTAGAGAGTGCAATAACCTGACTGCATGCTAATTGGTTCTATAGTGAGGGCCAAAGTTATATCTTAAGTTTTAATTACTGTGCCTAGGTGATCCATAAAACAAAAATTCTTCCACTCTGCAAGCCCCTTGCCCAAGGACAGATAGTTCCTGAAATTCTGGAGTCTACTGTTTATGGGAGATAACAAGCCACATTTTCATTCCCCTAAAAAGCTTGTTTGGCCCATCTGTGCTGGATGGTCTTGATCACATGTGGGCAGAAGGTTCACAGGCAGGAAGTACCTCAGGATGTATGCTTGCCCCTGATTGGACCTGATGGGAATTATGGGTTTTCCTTCTTAAGCCCTTGTAAAACTTGATTTGGGGCCATTTTTCTGGGGAACCAGAAATGGACCTGGCCAGAGCCCATCAACCTGGCCAGTATTTGATTAAAGCTTACTTCAAATTTTGGCTTTAAATTGTGGTAGTGGTCTTATTCTCGACCAGTGGGATTAACACTAGTAACTAGGGGAAGCCACATCCCCCTCCAAAGGCCTTTCTTGGTCAGATTCATCCCTTATTCACTAGATGTAGCTTTACTGTCCAAGGGATCAGCTCCTGGAGCTTCTCTCTCTTCTCACTACTTACTATATGTGGCTGGTCCCTTTATTCATTTTTACTAAAAAAGAGAATGTGACTAAGATCTGCTCCCAAGTGTCCATATATACATAAGATGGAGGGAATACATCACAGAACAGGATAGCATGGGTGAAAATGGCTACTTAGAATAAGGACTGACTCAAGCCTCAGCTTCTTCAGCACCACACTGACCTGCGGGCAGAGGTATGGGTGTAACCTCTCCTCAAGCCAGTTAGACCGATGGCAATCCATCCTGCTGCTCACCTGGAAAAGGCGGCCCCCAACACAAAGGCAGCGTACTCCTTCACCAGGGGTTCTGTGCTGTTGAGCCCGTTAATCACCACTTGAAGACCTCCGAAGGACAGCAGGTCCTGTGCATTATCCATCTGCAACAAAGGCACTGCTTAGTACAGGATAGCCATCAGGGAAGGAAGCCTCTTCTGAGAGCTCTGCTTCTGGTGACTAGCCAAAACCAAATGTAAAAAGCAGCAGTGGCATTTCTGAGTAACTAGAAAGGGTGTATAAACAACCCAAGTTTTAAAGTAATCTTACATTTGAGAACTTCTCATTCATGTAACACCATTTATGAGCACCTGCGTGGGAATCAGCGGAAATGGCACCTAGCTCTTCCTAATGCCAAACATGCCTCAGAAAATTCTAATGCTGCAATGAGTCACAAAGCTTACTCCAAACATGCAAGCTGTTAACACAAAGAATCTGGCATCATGGCACCACCTAAACAGTGCCATACTTCCTGTGGCTGTACAAACACAATGGGACCAGTGGAGGCTAAAAAAAGAGTCAACTTTTAATTAGAAACCAGGGACTATAAGAGGAGCCCTGTTGATGGGGCAGGGTGTGTGGGTGGGTGGTGGGGTGGGCGTGTTCTACAAGAGTGCTGGGACAGAGGTAACGATATTATCCTTTTTTTGTAATGTTGACTGAATCTGAGGACATTTATTATAAAATCTGTACAAAAGTCGTTCCCAAAGGCGTTAACCTAGGTCTGCTTTACTAACTAGGGGCCTAAATGCCAGCAATGCAGACTATTTCTGTCGACACATAGCTGATAAGCTGAGTGACTTCTAACAATGAACCCAAGTGATTATAAAATGTCTCATTACAATGAAATCAATACTAAATAATTACATAGATGTCTTAGAAATCCTAGTTTGAGATGTAACAGACATGCTGATTTTATGGCACTTAGATTATTATTTTAAATTGCTATTAAATAACCATTTAGCCAGGTGGTGGTAGCACACGCCTTTAATCCCAGCACTTGGAAGATAGAGACAGGCGGATCTCTGTGAGTTGGAGGCCAGCCTGGTCTACAGAGAGTTCTAGGACAGCCAGGGCTACACAGAGAAACCTTGTCTCAAAAACAAACAAACAAACAAAAAACCCCACCAAATTAAAAAAATCATTTTACTAGTTAACTTACTAAATCCTGTATTTGTGTACATATACGTGAAAAGTCGGACTCTTACTGCCTCCAAAAGGTGACCTCGTCTCCACATGATGTCACTCTACAGCAAACCAGGAAGGCTCAGAAGCGAGAGCCCAGCAGTGACGTAATGAATACCTACCTTTCCCACCTAGAACCCAGAGTTGGTTCCTTTCTGACTCTGCCCTACCTTCTGCCTCCAAACTAGAAGGCAGGTTCTGAGAGGAAAAAACAAGCCCAAAGCTGAGCTTAGTCTGCCTCTGCCCATGCTCTTGGGTGGGCCTGGCCACTTTCAGTACTTGGACGAAGACAGTCATACATGAACAGACCTTCCACAAGGGCAGGGCTTGCCATGCACTGCTATAGTCCAGTGACTAGAAGAGTGAGGAGCATGGAACTGGTGTTCGATGATGAACCCTGGAATTGAGAAATAAAAATCTGAACTATTCTCCAAAGAAAACCCTACTGTGAATTTAAAAAACTATCTATAGTGTCTGTGCCAACAGGTGCATGGGTCCTATTATTACAAACCCAAGGAAGCCTCCATCCAGGCTACAGTGCAGCATCAGGTCTGGCTGCCAAGGGTTGTCCAAAGCCTCACAACCTGTCCCTGTGCAGAAGGATGACTACAGTCTCAAGGCCCTGCTAATTAGGAAGGCTTTAGAATGAGGCATTTTGCTAATATAAACATCTCCCTCCTTTAAAAACTTATCAATTCACACCTATCTTTTGATCCTCCTTGGGCCGGGTTTCTGCTCAAAACCCCATCAGCCCACATCTGAGATGGCCACTTACCCAAACCTGGCAGAAGAGCTGTCCTTCTGTTGACCCCAAACCAACACAGCCAGAGTTACTACAGATCTGTTCTAGATTCTGCTTATCTACATGGCAACAATTCCAGGAGATACAAGTTGCTTTTATTTCTGTAAACACTTCAGGCTTTGAAGGTATCCTATCATTATTTGACCAGCAAGGAGAAAGCAAAGGTTCCTTCTGGCCCAAAGCTGATTCTTCCCAGAGCTACACAGAAGACGGCAAGTTTAGAGCCAGAACTTTTCTCAGGCTGCTTCCAGGATAGGCCAAGACCAGTGGAGAGGAGTGTAGGGAGAAGGCATCAGGAAGGGGATGGAGGGAACTAAGGCAACACTCGGAAAACTTTGGAGCACTACAAGATGATGAGAGACCAGAAATCTGAGAAAGAAAGGTGGGGTAAATAATTGAGGAGTCACATAAGAAAAGGCAGGTACTCTGCCCAGGGCAGAAGGGGCAGGCAGAGGCCTTTCTCATAAATGATTCACAAACTGTTTTCTACACACAAGGTTTTGCTTTTCACATATCCTGTTTTAATAATTAAACTATGGCTGCAAGGAACCCTTTGGCAGATCCAGTTCAAGTCCTTGAAGTACTTGGCTCTTTAAACCTCTAGTCAGTAAATTTAGAGTGGGAACCGACGGAAGGGCCTCGCTAGAAAAAGTTCTGTTTGCCTCCGAGTTAGCATCACATCACCCAGTTCTCCATCACAACCGGAAACCAGGCTGAGCTATGTATTCTGGAATCTCCCTGAGAAATCACAACTTACCAAGGTCATACGGTACCTTAGTAGACAAGCCCGAGTCAATGACTCAGAACACTGAGGGCATTTTTGCCAAAAGAGTGGGTTTGGCCTTGACCAATGGAATGTTTTTGTGATGACCTCTGGCTGAGTCTGGTGATGTCCAAGGAACTGTGAGCTGGAATGCGATGCCACCCTGGGGATGACATTGCCAGATGGGACCTGCAGGGAGAAGCTTTGTTGTTGTTGGCTCATTGCTAGCTTAGCCTTTGTGTAACTCACTCCCTTCTAGACATGGTAAGCCTTCTAGTGATTTTAGCCTTTCATGTGACCTAAAGCAAGATCCTCCAGAAAGCTGATACCTAAAGAGCTGCCCAAGGGTGTTAAAGATGAAAGAGTAATACAAGCTGTCAACATCAGTAACCCCTGGAAGCCTCGATTCTTTAAATATCTCCAGTGGAAAACGGGGGGGGGGGGGGGTCCTTTTTCACCCTAAAGAAAGGACTAGGAGGGGGAAGAGAACCCAGGTTCATTTTATCACCTCGGAAGAGGATCACAGTCTTGCTGTTTGGGGTCTGAGAAAGAGTGAGCAGGGGAAGAGGATGAAGTAACCCCTGCAGACAGCAGGGTGGGGTGGGGGGACAGGATGAGGAGGACACTGAGGCTCTACTCCGTAGGTAAAGATCTCATGCCTGAGATTATGACTACATGGCCTTTTGGGCCTCTACTCCATTAGCTGTTTCCACCAAGGCTCCCTATCTCCAGTCAAATTCCCAATAACAGTTGGAGGTGTTGTTTTCACACCACCCTCTGTCCACTGTGCTCCAATCCCACTTTTCCATGGCCTAGGAGGGTCCATGGTCTCTTCCTTTTCTTTCTTCTCTCTCTCTCTCTCTCTCTCTCTCTCTCTCTCTCTCTCTCTCTCTCTCTCTCTCTCTTTTCTTTCTTTTCTTTCCTTCCTTCCTTCTTTCTTTCCTTTCTTTCTCAACCTACCTTCCTTTTCTTAATTGCATAAAATAAATCTATTTTCTTTCTAAAATTTATTTATTCTATGTTCTTTTACATCATATATCTTGGTATCATTTATTTCCCTGTCTCTTCACATCTGCCCGCTGCCTCTGCATACCACCAAATAAGACAAAATTTAAAAAAGGAAAAAAAATAAAAATGAAAAAGTAAGGGAAAAACTTAAAATCTCATCATGGAAGCTGCCGGTGACGGTGAGTCATGTCACGAACCCCTCTGTCCATTATCTTTACTGCAAGTGTTCAGTGCAGAGTCACTGGTCTGGTTCAAGGCCTCTGGTTTCTACCACCTTCTTGATGATGGGCCTTGCTAGGACTCCTCCTGCATACCCTGCTGCTGTCCTGTGTTGTGGAGATCCTGCAGCTCTGGGTCTGCAGGTCAGGTCCCTTCACATGCTCCAGCAGATCATATATAGGGTGGATGATGGGGCAGGCCAAGCTATATCCTTGGGTCTGGGCCTGGGCAGCTGCAGGATTGGTCTGCCATATGGGCAATGGGGAGAGCTCTCCCATGCTTACAACTCTGGGGCTGGCTCACCCACACCTGAGTTAACAAGGTTGGCTCTACTGTGCTGCCCTGGCAAGATGCAGGGCCTGCTCTCCTGAGTGTTGCAGCTGGTGGGGGTCAGGGATAGTTCTGTTCTTATGACCACAGGGTCAGCTCTACCACCTGCCCTAGATGTTGATGGGCTGTGTGTGTTGGGGGCGGGAGGTGGGCAGTTCTCCCATGCCCATGCCACCACGAGACAGATGGGTAACGGGGACAGCTCTCCCATGCTCACAATTTCGGGGCTGGCTCACCCACACCTGCACTAACAGGTTGACTCTGTTGTGTTGCCCTGGTGAGGTGCTGGGCCTGCTCTCCCAAGTGCTGCAGCTTGAGAGTCAGGGATGGGCCTCCCACATTTATGACCACAGGGCCAGCTCTCCCACCTGCCACAGGTATTGATGGGCGGGGCTCTTCCTTTTAGCTCCAGTCGGAGTCAACTTGTATTCCTTGAATATACTTGTCATGTTCCCACCTCCTGTCTGAGATGCTCCTTAACACTGCCAATTTCTATACTGTTCTTCCTTTTACTTTTTCATAGGTTATTCCCTTTCAAACAAATTATTTGGTAAATCTGCCCATCTGTCTCTGCTAGAAAGTAAGCTCCAATCTTGTTCATAAATCTATCTCAAGTGCCTGAGCAAATGAATGGTTTGCCTTAGCTCTCCTTTACCTCTGTCTTTGATCTTCATGTAAAAGTACCAGTGTTCCGTGAGACATACACCGGTCAAAAACCTAAAATCTTAGGATGTAGGGTTAGACTGATCTTGTTACAAATCCTGTCTCTATCATTCATCAGCTGGCTGGTCCTCAATAATCCCACCATCTCTTGAGTTCCACTGTCCTCAGTTAAAGAGACGGAGCAGTCAGTCAGGGTTTGCAATTCTCACTGTTCAGGACCTTGAGGAGAGATGAATCCCTGGAGCCCTGGAATTTGAAACTATCCTGGATAACAGAGAGAGACCCTACCTCAGAAACAAAAAACAAACAACAATAAAAAAACGAGACTTATTTGAATCAGCAGACAGTGAAGACTGCTCAATATTAGCTATTGCATGTCTGGAGGGTCACCTCGAACTTCACACTCTTGGCTGAGTCTCAGGATTATGGGCACGATCCCCAAGAGTAAGAGGGTATTCCCAGCTTTCCCTCTCTGGCTCCCGTCTCTCTCCTCCCTGTCTGTGGTCCAGTCACCCCAGGCTCTCCACCTTACCACACTCATCTCTGCCCTAGAGTCTGGACACAGGTAACTTGCTCTGCCTTGAGAGCTCTAACACATGGACTGGTAAACTTTTCTAAAGTTCCTAACAATAAGAAAACTTTCTCCAAATTCTTTTTTTTGAGACAGGGTTTCTCTGTCTATAGCCCTGGCTGTTCTGTTTAGGAGCTCGCTATGTAGACCAAGCTGGTCTTGAATTCAGAGATCTGCATGCCTCTGCCTTCCAAGTGCTGAGATTAAGAGCATGTGCTATCATATCCATCATCAAATTTTAAAAAATAAGTAAAACAATTTTACTAATTTTTGAGAATTTCATACGTGTATACAATATGATCCCCATTCTCCCCTTAACCATTCCCAGATTCACCCCTATCACCTCCCAATTCCAAGTCCTTAAAAAAAATACCCAAATGAGTCCAGTTTCTGCTTCCCATGTATGATGGGTATGGGGCATCCACTGGAGCACAGTCGAGCCACCAGGGACCACATCCACAAAGAAAATTCCCTCCCCGTCCTCAGCCATCAACTGTCAGTAGCTCCCCAGGCAGAGGTGGGGACCTGAGTCCTCTCCCGCCACGCTGGACTGCTGACTGGCTCGGTTGTGCACAGGTCTTGTGCAGGCAGCCATAGCTGCCGTGAATTTATGAGTGTGAGTACAGTATCCTGTTAAGAGGACACTGTCTCACTCCAGCTCTCTCTGACCTCTGGCTCTCATGGTATTTTCATCCCCTCTTCCATAATGTTCCCAGAGTGTTCTGGGGAAGGTGAGTAGAACACAGGTGATACGGATTAAGCAATAAATATTTTTGACTTTGCAAACATGGTCTCTGTCACAACTACTCAACTGTATCACTATAGCATGAAAATAATCATAAATACTACAAGTGGGTGTAGCTATCACAATAAAATGATATTTACAAATACAGACATCACACCAGATTTGGCCCATGGGCAACAGCTTCCACCACCTTTTTAAGAGTTCCTCTTCTTCATCTAGCCAATTCCTATTCCTCTGAGAAGCCATCTTTATTGACTCTAACTAGTTAATTAGTTCTAAGTCCCCTATGGTACACTCCTACATCACTCTTTGAAGCCCTATTACAATATTAAATTAGCTCATTATTTGTTAATTTGCTCAGTTGTTCATTATATTTGCTTCCCTTTCCAGACTATAAGTAACACAAGATTATGGTTATTTTGTCTTAATGTTTAAAAAAAAAATAGGGGTAAAAAAGGTTTGTCCTCGCCTCCAAGAACACATCCAACTACCGTAGACACTGGCCTACACTGAAGCGTCTGTGCCATGAAGTAAAACTGTTGACGCTGTTTCTCAATGTTTAGGGTAGGGTTTATGTTTGGAGTTATCAATTAAAAAGTCAGATTTATGGCCAAGGAAATACAATACCTGATGGACATAGTACTCCAGATCAAAGAGGGCAGCGACCTTCTCTTCTAGGCTAGAGCTGGAGCTGTTGAACTTGTTTATCAGCCGTACCATAATCTGCATGTCAGTCTCGAGAACAACATTCAGCTCATCAAATTCCTTCTTCAGCTCCTCAATGGGGCGGAAGAGCTGCTTTACCGTGGCCTGCCTTGCCTAAAGAGAACAGCAAAGACATGATTAATGCAAGGGGCTAGAGACATTTCCCTAAGCTCCATAGAGTCTGCTGTGGGTGTCCATCCTTGCAAAACTGCTGTTCCAAGACCGGGGATCTAATCTGCTTCAAGAGAAGCACTGATACTTGCCAAGAGACTTAGAGAAGCCATCAGAATCTACCAGATAGGGCTCTCTCTGCTCCAAACACACACTTAGGACATTCCCAGGCATCTTATTCAAGTTTGGAAGAATCAGCTTGGTGCCACTACTGGGGTCAGGGAAAGCAAGGTGAGTTTACTTTCACCCTCAACCTCACAGGACGGCTGGAGTGAAGGCAAGAGGATTTACACCATGGTGCTCTGTCTCCACAGTCACAATACCCTGGCCGAGCGCTGCCCAACCCAGTCACATTTTAGGGGAACCCAGATGTGGGAAACTGTGAGGAAGAGCTGTCAGAGCAAGAACAATTTGACAATGAAAATTAAATCACTGTCATTACCGACAATCTAACCACAGGTGTACAATTTGTTCAACCGTTTGAAATGGCTAAATTACTGTATGTACTACACTCAAATCTCAAACAGTGTTCTCTCAATCCTCCTCACCCCACACACATACAAAGATTTTTAAAATGAAGTTACATTGGAGGTGAATAAAAGACTTTAATTGGGTATTTTATACATGTGGCACTCCACTTTCTTCACAATTTTAGTGGATAGTGCTTTTTATAAAGAGTCTGGGAGGTTGCAGTGGTTTATGATCTATCCTCCAAGAAAAATTAAAAGGCATGGGTATTTATAAAAAGCAGGATGATGAGCACTTGTCAGCTCCAAATTACTCATCTTTTACCTATGGTTTCTCTCCCCAGTTTATGTATTCTATAGAAATACCAACCAAAGGTATGAATCAGCCTCTTAAAAAAGATGCTCCAGCAAAGTTATCACATTTATGAGGTACCATACTCCATCTTTGGGCTAAAACCCTGAGAAATGCTCTTGCAAACCTCAGGTAGAGGTGCCTGGATGGTGAATAATGCCAGCGAAGAGGTCTGGGAAGGCTAAGGTACTTAGAGTCCTGGAACAGTAGAAGCAACAGACAGGGGAGCATAACAAATAATTGACCTCTCGGGCGGATCTGAGTTTGAGGCCAGCCTGGTCTACATAGTGAGTTCCAAGACAGCCAGGGCTATAGAGAGAGACTTTGTCTCAAAACAAAACAAAACAAAACAAGTGACCTCTGCCTCACAAAGATGATAGTTCCTAGCTCTAAAGAAAGTCTGTTAAGGAAAAAAAAAAAAGGGAGGGGAGGAGGAAGAAAAATTTAGTCTGAGATAATTATAAGCTCACGGGAACTATTAACATAGAGTAAGAGTATCCTGTGCTCTTTACTAGTTTCCCCATAGTGACATCTTCTATAATGACAATGTAACACCAACAGCAAGAAAAGGGCACAGGGACAATAGGTCTTCTAAGCTTCATAACAGCTCTTGTAACACAGCAGAAGAATTATATTGCACTACCTTTACATGTACACTTTTGCATGTAGATTGCATGTATATATCATCATCCTATACACTATCAGTTTTACTCAGGTTACAGCCTTACGTAGCCATCAGTACAATCAAAGAACAGAACGCTCTACCCTACAGGAGCCCACTGTAGGGGCTCTGTATAACTCCATCTTGGGCTGCCACTGTGTCCCAGCCTGAAGCCTCGATAACCACTGATTTCTGTTCCCCAGCTCTGTAATTCTGACATTTGGGGAATGTTATATAAATGGAACCACACAGATTGGCATTTTTTTTCACTAAGCATAATGCCCTTGAGATCTACCCAAGTTACTGCACACATCAAGCGTTCGTTTCCTTTTATTGCTGAGTATTCCATCAAATCTGCACAGTTTGCTTAATCATTTACCTGCTTAAGAACATCCAAGCTGTTTCTAGGTTCTGGCTATTATAATACACCTGCTCAGCAGGAGAGATGGTTCAGGGGGTAAAGCACTTGCCACATAAGCCTGACAACCTGAATTCGGTCCCTAAGCTCAGGTGGAAGCAGAGAACCAACTCCTGAAGGTTATCTGCTGACCGCTGACCTCCATATGTACACTGTGGCGTGGCACAACTTCTCTCTCTCTTTCTCTCTTTCTCTCTTTCTCTCTTTCTCTCTTTCTCTCTCTCTCTCTCTCTCTCTCTCTCTCTCTCTCTCTCTCTCCCCCCCCCCCC